>JARYGA010044296.1:0-127849 GCA_030545235.1 Helianthus tuberosus | reverse complement strand
CCTAAATCACACAACCATCAAGCTTTGAGCTTGAACATCACTTGTGGGTTAAACCCTTGAACAAAACAGAAAGTTTGTGAGGTTTACACCTCTGATTTTACATGTCTCAACCTTGTTTCTAAGCCTAACTAACCATATATGTGGTTATAAGCATAAGGACATATGTTTGAGATGAGTTTCCTCAAGTTTAATCAAGTTTATCAATGTTTGAATCAAGAACATAAAAACTCAGTCAACTTTGGAGCCCGTTTGGCGATGTTCCAGGCTCTGATTTTCCATGGAAAACCCATGGAAACGTAGCTAAGGCCAATACAAAGAAGTAGGAAAAAGAATCGAGTGAATCAGATAAGAATTGAGTGAGTTATGCTCATTTTTGTGTGAAGGTATCAATCTGCTCGAACTTATGGAATCAGCTGCGATTTGGAGAGAGTTTGAGAGTGTTTTAGCGTTGCAAAAGTGGTAGGGAGGCTGGTTATAAGTGGTATTTATAGTGGGAAGGATTAGGGTTAAGTTGGGTTGGCATTTAATACAAGTAGGTGAGAGTTTAAGCAATAATAAAGAGAAATAATTCAGCAATATATGGCTTAATTGCAAGGGCTGTTTAGTAGCTTTTATATTTTTTCTTTGTTGTTTAAATGATATAAAATGTATAAATAAGATGTATTTTATATATGGTTAACATGTCCTACAATGTCTAGTGTGTATTGAACATGTATCAAGGCCTAAATATATATTAAACATGAATTAAGGTAAGAGTAAAAAAAATATGTTATGCATATTGTTACAAGTATGTACGACATTTGACTTGAGGTATCAAATAAGCATAAAGAACATGAATTTGCGTCTTGCAAAATGTGACCAAATGTTTGTTTCAGAATCATGAACACATGGTAGTTGTTTGCGAGTTAATCTTCGTAAGTATGCATTAAGTATAAACAACATGAATTTCATATAAAGATCAATTTTTTTTACCACAACCAAAGTCTCGGATTTACAATGGCTTGAAATGAATTATTATTACAAAGGAGACGGATTTCCGAAAGTAGAAATATACGACAAGTTTTCTAATTAGGGAAAGTGCGGAAAAGCAGGGCGTTATAGTCTCCCCTCCTTTAGGAAATTTTGTCCCGAAATTTATTCAAGAGGAAGACTTTGAAAAAGGCATTTTGGTTAAAAAGATTGATAGACGTGTTGGGAAGGATGTATAAAATTGTTGAGGAACGAAGGTATAGGGTTGTGAAAAGAGTTTGTTCAAAAAAGTTTTGAGATATTAATCATAAGTAAAACGTGTATGTGTGTATAGGTAAAGTAGACTTAAACAAGTTTAAATAATCCAAATGGAGAGGTATTTTAAAATATGCTATCTAAGAAAGAAAACTTTTATATAAAATGGTATGCACTTTGATGAAAAGTGTGGTCGCTTCGCAGGTTGTAAAAAAGCTTTAAAAGCAAAAGTATTTTAGGTTTCGAGCGTTTAAACCAATTTCTTGTAAACGTGGTTTGTATAAAAACCAAAGAATAACTAGGAACAACGGAGGTATGAGAGTCAACGAACAATCTAGTAGGTGAATGCGAGTACAAGAATGGTTTGAAGGTTGGATACAATGCGATTATGAGTGTTGAGAATAAGGTCTTGTCATGGATAATTGGATATAATGGGTTTGTGAGTTGTTAAAGTTTGTATTAGGTCTAAAAGGTCTGTGTTAGTGCATTTATGTCTATAGCCTTCGTCAATCCGAGCCGTAGCGAGAAACAGAAGAAAACGAGTCGTTATGATGTAATATCTAGACAAAAGGCAAGGTGGCAATATTGTAATTAATGAGAAATCTCATTAAAAGCCAAGGCCTATAAATAGGAGCTTTATGTTTAGATTAGGGACTTTTTCCATTTAGTCATTTGGAGCTTTCTAGATCTAGAGAGAGAATCTAGAGAGAGAAAGTGATTCAAGGTGCTGTACAATTTCAGATTTCTAATAGAATCACATTTATATTACATCGTGTGTGTTAGGTTGCGTTCGTGTACGGATTCCGCACGTCACACGTTCGTTCCGCAATCGTTTCGGAGTCAAAACCGGTCCTACAAGTGGTATCAGAGCAGGAGCTCGATTGCACTGATCTATCACACATTTTCGCGCAGAATATTATAAGATTCAGATCCGAATTTCATCTACTTCTTCATCTTTTTCATATTTTCACGTTTTACACTGATTTTCGTCAAATTGAACTGGTTTTTACGGCTCAAATCGTCTGAGTTTTTGATATGTTGTGCGAAAACATTTGATTTACAATCCTACCAAGTTTCAGATCCTAATTCATTGCCGTTTAGGAGAAATCTGAGTTTTTAGGTCCGTGTCCGTTTGAATCAGCGACTGACCGTTTGAAGCAGTCCTGACCGTTTGAAAAACTTACCTGACCGTTTGAACAAGCACCTGACCGTTTGAACAAGCACCTAACCATTTGAACAAGCACCTGACCGTTTGAACAAGCACCTGACCGTTTGAAGGTGTGACAGTTTGAGGGTGTGACCGTTTGAAGGTGTGACAGTTTGTGGGTGTGACCGTTTGAAGGTGTGACAGTTTGAGGGTGTGACCGTTTGAGAGTGTGTCCGTTTGAAAGTAGTTCAGTTGTTCACGTGAATTGTTTTTGCAGAATCTCGAGATATAGAGTCTGCCATACTCATTGTTGCGGTCCAATCTTTATTCAACAATAATTGAAATTGTCAGCACATAAATGGTTGCACATGTGACTTTGATTTTATCGATACAATGGAAATTGAGAGATTGATATTGTCTGCCATTTACATTGAGTAGATACATGTGATTTGTTTAATAGAATAACAGCCCAAGTGACATTAGATGTCTTTGGCCCAATCAAAGTCAAAAGGTGTTGTCTGCCCAATAATTGAAAGGTCCAATCAGATTGATTTGAAAAATTGCTGTTGTCGACTAAGTAAACTTTGAGGTCCAATCAAACTATGTTGTTGGTTTAGTGGATTTATCAGACCAAGATACAAAGAATTTGGTCAAATTTTGTTGTCGGCTTAGTAGAGTGTGTTGTCGGCTTGTTATATTCAAGGGTCAAAAGAATAGTGTTATTTGTGTCAAAAGTGATCGGCCCAATCAGCATTTGTTCTAATAGTTGCGGCCCAAGTAATTCAATTTGTTTGGAAGGTTCATTAGTCCATCTTCAAGCCCATATTACGTGGCCCACACAATCAGTTTTCATTCGATCAAGTTTTCTTCGACACGAGTCCTAGACCAATTTCGCTCTCACACTTTTACGTATACAGTTCGTTTAAACTGATTGAGTTTGTTTGTTTGCTCTCAGGTGTTTGAAGATGTCAAACAACGGTGAAGAATTCTACAACACATTCTACAACGCGTTCACTTCCGAATCGTCAGATAGAAGATCCGAGATGAGAGAATATTCGAAGGAGATTTCGGAGAATTTGAAATTCGAGAACATGTATGGAAGTCAACAAAAACCACCGAGGCTAATGAAAGTTGAAGATTATAACTGGTGGAAAAACAGATTTGAGGGTTGGGTAAAAGCTTTCACTCCTGAAAGCTGGTTAAAACTGACACATGAATACGTTGAACCAGTAAAAGAGGGAGGAGAGTTAATAGATGCAAAAGATTTTACAGAAAAAGATATAAAAAATGTTGTGGCTGAATATAGAATGATAACATTGATCAAACAGTCAGTAAGAGAGGATATTATTTCATTGCTCGAACAAGAAAAGACTTCAAAGAGTTTGTGGGAAGCGTTAGAAAGAAAATGTGTAGGAAGTAATGAAAGTGTTAAAAACAAAAAGAAATTGTTGCGTAAAGAGTTTGATTTATTCAACTGTGGATTTGCTGATTGAAAGGCTTGAAAGCCATGAGCTGGAGATAAAGAGATCTAAAGTCAACAATCCGGCTTATCAGCAGAATGTAGAACTTTACTACAGAGGAAATGTACCGCAGGCTGGGTCTCCAAGAACAGCGTTTTCTGCAGAAAGTTCAAGTTCAGTGAACAATGAAAGTCTTCACAGTGGTTTTCACAGTGGATCTTCTTCAACAACTTCTGATCAATCTGCTTCAAAGAATTTATTCCAGTGTAATATCGCAGTAGATTTGAAGAATGGGCAGAATTTCAGCGAAGAATCGGCAAAACAACAGATGGTTTTCTTGGCATCTGTACTTGAATCATATGAAAGCCTCGTTGCAGGGAAGATTGGCAATACCAACTTGACGAAAGAATATTATGATCAGTTAGACCCCGAGGAGATGGAACTAATGGATATAAGATGGTGCATGGCCAGTGCGGTTCGTCGGGCACAGCGGTTCATGGAGATCACGGGGAGAAAGTCAATTGGTGGACCATCTACCAAACTGGGATTTGATAAATCTAAGGTGACATGTTTCAAATGCAAACAAAGAGGTCACTTTAAGCGCGAGTGCAGAAATACATATGCTGATGATGATTCTGCAAACCCGTTCAACGAAGATTATTACAAGAAAGCAATTTATCATCAGAATAAGTCTGAACCACCAAGATTAAAGCAACCAGAAGAAAGATCAAGGGCTCTTGCAGTTATATATGATGATGAAGGTTACGACTGGAGTCAAGTTTGCCCTGAAGAAGATGCAGCTGGATATGCATTTGTTGCAAATGATGATCATGATACTTGGTGGAGAAGAGACAGTGCGAGATGGGAGATTGGCAAATTGTATGAACCATTTAAGGAAGCACAAAGAGCCAAGAGATGGAATGAAGAACTAGAGTGTTACATGGATCCACAGGGTAATCCAGTAGTTGATCCATCAAAAGTGGATTTTGATGCTGTAACCAATGTGTTTCCAAGTGAGGGCACTTTCAACACAAGAAGGCTTTCTGATAAAAGCTATTTGCCAAATTTGATGAACAAGTTAAAAGAAGTTTTTGAAGCAAGTTTACCGAAGGTGGTAGAACTGAAGAAAAGAAAAGAAGAAGAATTGAAGAAGATGATTGAAGAAGTGAAGACTGTTGCAAAGCTTGCTGGAGAGGAACAGAGAGCTGAAGAAACGCAGAAGAATGAAGAAGCTCAGAAAGAAGAAAAGAAGGAAGATCAGAAAGTTAAGTCAGAAGAACCGGTGCTAAATGAGACTGAGGTTAGAAAATCTTCTGATCTATCGAATGTTGAATTGGTTGATGAAAAAGAAAACAAATGCAGGAATTGCATAGAAATGTGCAAAGCCTGTATTGAAAAAGATGAAACAATCAAAACAAAAGATATTGAAACAAGCAAACTTGAAAATGTTTTCAAAATAAAATGTAAAGAAATGATTGAAAAAGAAGAAATTTTGAAACTAAAAGTTGAAAAATTGATACAGAAATGTCAAGGTCTTGAAAAGGATAATGATGTTTATAGACAACTGTGTTCAGCAAAATGTGTCGATTGTGTTGAAAAAGAATCTAAATTTCAAGATTTACAAAAATAGTATGATTCTTTAAAGTGGTCGAGTCAGAGAGTACAAGAAGCTTATGATACTTTGAAAAGCCAAGTCAAAAGTTTTGATCAAAGATTGTCTGAAACTTTAGTTACTAAAGAAATGTATGAAAGAAAGTTTAAAGAAAAGCAAATTGAATTAAACAAATGTGTTGATGAAATTTCTAATCTTAAACAAGTCTTGGCTGAAAAAGAAAAGATTGTTACAAAACTTCAAAGTTATCATAACTCTTCGTACATTCTCGAACGCATTTTCAACATCACACCAGATGACAAAGATACTGAAAATTGCAAAAAGGGTATTGGTTCAGAATTTCATCAGGTACCACCACCATTGAGAAACAATTATACTTTTTATGATGAGGAAAAGGTGGCAAAGGGTTTGAACATAGCTGACCAGTTACCTGAAAGTATCGATGTGACTTACTCCAAATCTGATGATGCTAATGATTCAGAGGTGGTAAGTAAGGTTGTTGAAAGCGTTTTGAAAGATGAGTCTACAAAAGGTAAGTCTGAATCACAGGATGAAGATGAAGGAAATTTCCATGATGGTTATCTGAAAAACACAAAATCCGAGAAAAATTTGAATGATGATTCAAAAGGATTGGTTTATACCATGATTGGATCGGACAAATTATTCTTAGATGTTGTATTCCCGATTCAGAATGTGATTTCAGAAAAGGTTGATAAAGTTTTCAAAATGGTTGAGATTGAGAAGTCTGAGATTCCAAAGTTTGCTGGTAAAGGTCATAAAACTTTTTATAACAAACCTGGTTTTAAGAAGAAAAACATGAAGGCTGGTTTGGGTTATAAAAAGAAACGGAATTGGAATCAAAGTAAAAAACCAAATTTGCAACAAAAGATGAGTTTTGTTCAAGGGAAAAGCTTGAAAGAAGAGGAAAAACTCAAAATTGGACAACAGTCTAATGAGGAGTTTGATGCTATGAAAAAGAAACAACAACAGGCCAAGGATGTTTCAAAGAAAGTGTGTTTTAAATGTGATCAAATTGGACTTGTTGCACGAAAGTGTCCAAATCCAAAGCCTGTTGATGTTGAAAAACAAAAATCTGAGGGTGTGAAACAAAGGTTAGCCAGATTTGATTCAAACCAAACTTGGAGGTACAACATAAACAAGTTTGCTTTAAATCAAATTTGGAAACCAAAACAGACTAAGTCTGATTCTAGACAAACACAGATTTTTCACACACCCAAATTGAGAACAACTCAAAGTTGGAAAGCAACAGTTGATATGACAAAACCAAATGAGTTTTGGAAACCAAAAGTTGTTCAAAGTCAAAATGTTCAAAAGGAGTCACATTTTTACAAAAGAGGTACTCCAAAAGGTCAAATGTGGAGTGCTAATAAAAATGATAATTCGGTAAAAGATGAAAAAGTTGAGATTAACATTGATAATGTGTTTGAGAAAAATGAAAGAAACTATCTAGTTTTAACTGAAAAGATTCATGTTCAACTACCTGAGTCTAAACAGGCTTGGGTTGCGTTGTTCAAATGATCAAATTGTTGAATGTGCAGGTGCTCAACGAAGCTGAAGATTGTGAAAAGAGAAGTTGGAGCAGCCTGGCACAGAAAGAGGTTGCAGAACCCTGGTTTGGTTAAACAGGGAATTTATCAATTTCTGTACATAAATAAACAATATTTTCAAAATCCTAAAAATTGAAAAATTTAAAACCAAAAATATGTTTTTAGTTTGTTATAATTTGAAAAACCAAAAATATGTTGTCTTTAATATTGTTTTGAATGTATGTTGATTGAATACGCCGAAACCCTCACGGCTGAACAAACATGATTACTTTCATCAGATTGAAAAACGGTTTTCAAGCTGTTAAGATCAATGGGTTGTAAATCATGGGGGTATTTACTGCTTTTCGTGTAATTCAGTTCACAAGATGCAGAAAATGGATGGCGAGACAAAGCTATCAGTGTTGGTTGTCAAATTTTCTTTAAATGGTTTTGCATTTTAGGGGGAGTATTGTTGTTAGAAAATACAAAAACATTTGAAAATTTGAAAAAGTAAAAAACATGATAAAATTCAAAAATTGAGTTTTTGCGTAAAAAGAGGAAATGATAGTACATCAGTAGACAATTACAGTATGCTAAAGAAATGTAATGATTATATAGTGTTAAACAGTCTCACTGATGATGTGCCGATAGGTTTTTGCACATTTAGTAGGTTTGTTCGGGATATAAACCTAAATTCAAACACTTGCTTATTTCGTGGGGAACACTACTTGGATATATAGGTAACCCCTGAAATCTCGTTTGAAAGGTTCATTTTTCTGATATACTATGTCTTTATACTCAGTGATATCTGGGGTATTATTTCGGGACTTCTGCTGAATGGAAGTTCTGACCTAGTCCTCGAATAATACTTTCTGCAATGCTTGAAACATAGCATCACCCTCAGCATATATGATAAGACAATAAAATTGCTTAGCAATGCTGTTGTAAAAAAAGATCCTCTAAAGGGGACACACCCAAGTTGAGTCACGATCTCTCTGCTGAACGATAGTTCTGACCTGAGCTCTCATGATTCTTCATAAATTATTAACCCCTATAGATATCATTTGTGTTATAATTACCTGTAAGACTGAATATTGGGATCTGGATACGGGAGTATATTCAAGAGGTGGGACACATGTATGAGTTTAAGTCTATAAAATACTAAATCTGTATCCTGGACAGATTGAAATTTGTGTGAAAATTTAAGTGGATCAGTATATCGACAATCTAAGTGAATTGTTTAATTGTTAATGTGTAACTAAGCTCAACGGTACTTGTGACTTGTAAAAAACTGATATGATCCTCTAACGCATACTCAAACAAAAATATTGTCTGTAAATATGTTTGTACATATTTCTTCACTGCTTTATATTTTCAGAAAATACAAAAAGATTTTGATTTCTGCTTTATTTTTGACAACCAATGTCTGAGATGCTGAGTTTCAAAATCTAAGTAAGTTGATTGTGTTTCTAAGAATAAAACAAGTTCATTAATTTGAAACTTGTATTAAAAACAAAAATTCAAAAACAGTTTGTGATATCTCCAAGGTCATTAAGTTGGACTTGGATGATTAACTGTGGGGGAGTTGGATGCTTATACTGTTATAGAGCTAGTTTCTGATTCGATTCGATGAAACTGCCAAATTCATGTAAATTGTTTGTTTAAAATGTTTGAGTGAGCCAGGTTACAATTTCTGGATAGCTGAAATTTGAAATGCTATTACTTATAAATGTTTGAGTGATTGCAGATGAGATTCCAGACTACGATCCCGGAAGCTGAGTCTAAGGGGGAGTCTGAAGACGAGCTCAAAGCAAGGGGGAGCTTGTAATCGAAAAGCAAGGTGTCGATCCCTATAGCACGGAAGCTTGACAAAAGGGGGAGCCTGATGAAGAAAAGAGTCTACAAAAAGGAGAAGCTGAAGCTGAAGACAGATCCACCGGGATTCTGTTCGAGAAGATTCAAAGAAAGAGAGAAAAAGAAGACGCTACGAATTAGACTCAATGATCGAGATTGACTGCGGCAATATCCAAGGGGGAGTCTGTTAGTGCATTTATGTCTATAGCCTTCGTCAATCCGAGCCGTAGCGAGAAACAGAAGAAAACGAGTCGTTATGATGTAATATCTAGACAAAAGGCAAGGTGGCAATATTGTAATTAATGAGAAATCTCATTAAAATCCAAGGCCTATAAATAGGAGCTTTATGTTTAGGTTAGGGACTTTTGCCATTTAGTCATTTGGAGCTTTCTAGATCTAGAGAGAGAATCTAGAGAGAGAAAGTGATTCAAGGTGCTGTACAATTTCAGATTTCTAATAGAATCACGTTTATATTACATCGTGTGTGTTAGGTTGCGTTCGTGTACGGATTCCGCACATCACACGTTCGTTTCGCAATCGTTTCGGAGTCAAAACCGGTCCTACAGTCTGCAAAACACCGAATTTCTCATGGGACGTTTTACAAAAGTTTGGTAACATGGTGAAAACACTTATATATAGGAAGTACCAGCGGTGTATCCACCATGTTTTGACCACGTTATGTCCGTTTCGTTATTCGCGTCATGTTACGTTCTATGTCTTACCATACACAGTAGTACACTCTATGGTCCTCATACGCCTATCACTATAATCCCGTGTGCACCCGTGATTATATTGACCGTCGCATGATCCGCATAGCTTGTACTAGTTGTGTGTGAATCAGGTATACATAATTTGAAAATAAAAAAAATGAGTACGTATATGTCACACCCCGTTATTTCCACATATTACCGGTGGGCCCAGCGGGGAGTATCGTGACGTAGTTGATATCATCATAGTCAAATATACACAGTTTATAGCACAACAGAACTCTTGGTAGAAATTACTATTACAAACCGAAAGTGTAAAGTACGAATATAATAACATACAAACGGTTGTAAGATAGGATCCACAGGCGGATCTAAAATATAATACAAAACATTGTTCAACAGACATAAGGCATTATGAACTTGCAAGATTCTATAATTAACGCCCAGAAGCTCCCAGCCAATTACGAGTAGTACCTGCCACTTAGCATTTGTGAAAATACGTCAGTTTACACTGGTAAATTCAATTAACCGACTCTTTTGAAAATGTTTATGAAAACTGATTTAAATGCACAAGGCACAAATATTCTTTTATAACTTGGGACAATTATATAAAAATAATCTTGTATACAGATTGGGTTGGGTTCTTTTCAGAACTTATTTTTGTTCAGAACTTACAGAACTAATATGGATCACTCATTTCTATTTTAATTTCACAATTTTAAATAAATAAAAAAGGTAAAATGGTAATCTCTTAAATAATTTTCTCTCTCTTTTGTTAATATATTATATATAACTAATTAATTCTTCTCGTATTTTATCTCTCCTCTATCTAATTTTACCTACTTTTAAGATTCATTTTTTTTTCTTTTAATGGATTCAATATCAAACTGATTTATTATCGTATATTAAAATATATCAAACTGATTTAGTCAGGTATTTTAACATATATGTAATGTAATTATATTCTAATATTTACAAATATGTAAATAATTTATTCCATCATCAAATTTCTCAATATTTATGAATATGTACGTTACTCATCAATAGTGTTTTTAGCATTTTTTACCTACCTTTGTATTAGTAACATGTCTAATAGTTTTTTTGTTTTAAATTGTTATATATTTACATAAGAACCATAACGTATATGTGTAGATAATCTATTTACATATATGACTATATGTAAATCGCACTGATCACCATTTCTTCAAAACAAACATCCATTTACATATACGTAAGTGTTCAATACACTTGCAAGTATAATATTAAAGTATATGTAAAATTCCCATTTATCAGTTTCTTCAAATTGAATGTCTATTTACATATATGTAAAATGTTCTACATACATATAAAAAATAATCTATCCATGTACGTAAATATTCAAACCAATAATCTATTTCTTCAAGAAATAATATGCAGAGATTAGAGGATACAACATTATTGCTAGAGAAAAGAGAAAAGTTCGTGATTTAAGAGAGAGATAGAGTGATTATAGGAGAAGTTATAGGAATTTCGATTAAAATCCCTACACTACCCTTATTAATTTTGTTTGATCTCCGTTTTTTTAGATTTAATTACTAAATTGACGTTATAGTTATGAACCATTGATTATTTCATTGAATAATGAGTTCTGCAAGTTATGAAAAAAAATTTAGTTCTGAAATGATCTTGACCCTATACAGATTTACATGTATGTCGTACGTTCATGGCCCGGGACAGAAGCCGAGACATGATTAATAGACACACCACTAATATAAACCCACAAGGAGTTATCCCCACATGTGGGTATATCATTTTACATACGCAATTGTCAGATGTATGCCTACACCCCGTGCTTAAGTCGTGGCCATTTACAAATGAGCCGAGGATATCCAGGACACGGTCGTATTAACCACCAAAAGTTTATATATCAAACAAAACAGATTAAAACGGGTTATGTCAATGAATTAACCACTATTCGATTAATGATTCCATACCCGACCAAGTGGTAATATATTTTACCATATCCCATGCCCCGTATGAGGGAAAATAAGTTAAAAGTATTTACCTGAGCTTAAAATACGAGGTTTGTTAACTCAGCCGTAAAATCTATTCAAACTAGTGCAAGTAGCTTTTACCGGGGCTCCTAATCTGGAATGAAAGTTTTATTAACCTATTAGATTACTAACGGGTCTTATTTAAGTTGTAAACTTAGACCGGTTAGTTTAAAGAAGGGTCTACGGTACGAAACGCTAGATTAAGAGATGACCGGAGTAGAATGTAGTTTAGACCCGAAAAGTGTGGAGATTTGTATTATATGGGTAAACTAAATACATTTTGGAATTTGAAGTATAAAATGATAAGGTTTGACCTGTTTTCGCTAATTTATGCTAACTATTCACATAAACCGCACCGAACGCGTATAAGCATAAACGAGTGACCGGATGAGTCATATTCAAGTTCCATAAGTTATTATGCTTAAAATATGTTATGATATCAGTAGGATATCAGCAATTATGCCCAAAAATATTTTTAAAACCAAGTTAAGCCTCATAAGGGCATTTTGGTCATTTTATGATTTATAAAAGAGGTTTATAGGTAAACTGATGTTCTGTTCTAAAACATTCTGTAAAAATATTTCGTTTATGATGTTATAACAGTAGGATATCATACATATGTGTGGTTTACCATTTATGGCCAAACTATGCCCCGAAAAGGTATTTTGGTCATTTCACATATGCTTTTAAGGACATAATTGGAAGTCTGAGTTCATGACTTATACTTACTGTAAAAATATTAAAAATTATTTATAATTTCAGTAGGTAATAAGTCTTCGGTGCTAAATATGGTTTTAAACCATACTATGCACAGAACTAGCGTAAAAGTCGATAATTGACGATATTTGCGATGTTTATGTGATTCTGAGATTTTGAACAACCTTGGATGGTTAAAATATTTTACTTTACATATTAAATCAGTATGAAAAGGTTTGGCATGTTAATTATATGTAAATCACATTTTATTAACAAAAAGGGCATAATCGTTAATTATAGAATTTATACAAGAACTCTAAGTTATGGTCAGTATATAATCTGACCCAACATTCCAAAAATCCCTAAAAATGATATCATAACAGTAGGTAATAAATTTTGTGTCAAAATTTATGTTTAAACATGATTTATGCATAAAAGCGTAATTTAAATTTTATAAAAGTTAAATTTACGATATCTTGCATAACATCAATTTGAGACCATAAAATAATGTCAAAAAATAATTTAGACTTGTTTATATATCAGTAACTAAGTTATTTGTATGACCATATATTCAAAAGTCTCATTTTTAAACTATAAGGGCATAATGGTCAAAATTAAGCATAATAACGGAAACAAGCAATTAAACTTAGATTACTAAGGAACCATGTAATATAACCTCAGAGGGTTATACTACTATATAATATGGTCACAAAGGAACCTTAATGCACAAAGAAACTAAGCTAATTCGGGTCAGAACTGAAAGTCAAAGCAAAAGTCAACTTTTGCGACTTTCGGTTGCGAACCGAGCCTAAACTCAGAATTGTCGGGTTGAACATGCCTAAACATGTTCTAATAATATTTACCAAGTTATTAAAGTGATAAAACATATTTTTTAACCTCTACATTAGCAGATTTGATTTTATTTAAAAACTGACCCGTTTGACTTTTTATGTTAATTATGTTGACCTGACAATTAACTAAGTAAATGTGGTAATTAGGAGGTGCACTTTTGAGGGATTAACACCTACCTAATTACGATCACGTAGCCACTTTTGATTTGAACAATGGCTGGACCGATAAAGCTTAAACTAAAAGTCAAAGCATTATTACGACAACTTTGACTTTAGGTCTTTAAACATATAAAAACTGAACTACAGAGGCTAAGAACACTTACACAAGGTCCTAGCATGAAGTTTGAACTGAGGAGGGCTTCCTTCTTGACCAGGAATCCCAGAGAATGCAAGCAAGAGAGGAAAGAAGTGAATTTTTGAAGTGAGCAAGTTCAAAGGTGCAACAAAGGCACCTATTTATAGTGAAATGAGGGTTCTTGAGATCAATCCAACTGTTATGGAGTGTTACCAGATGATCACAGGTGTTAATGTGTCAGTAAAAACCATCAACAAGGCCTTGGTTTTGTGAAAATAGCATGCAATGGCGGTTTGAAAGCTGCAACATGCAGGTGTCCAGATTTTTGGATGCTAGCATGTTTCTCGCGGCCCACGAAGACGATAAGGGGGTGCTTACGCGCCCTGCGACACTCCCCTATTCCGGTTAAACAAGTTTCCAGATTGACAGTTTCAGTCCCCGGTCCTATATTACTTCAAATAACTGTCATTTATTACACTTTTGACCCCAAAGTTAATTTTTAAGTATCTTGGGACATATAACAAACACCGTTAGGCTTCCGTTCAGTTACGAGATCACCCGAAAGGTACTATTTTCTCTCGTTGACGCTTTTAACCATTTTTCTTGAAATCTTGTACAACTTTATGAATAATGAAGTCAAAACCATATATAATTATCATTTAGCATTCTTGGAAATATAACTGGACATTACGAAGCTCTGGGATCGTTAAAAGGTCACCCAGAGGTAAGAATTAACATGTTGACACATTTAACCCTTTTCGTCTTATAAGTTTCACGTGTTTTTCACAAATGGCTTCTCACGCCCAATAATTCAATCATTTAAGAATACGAACATCGTGTACGGTTATTTAAAGGCATAGTTTTCACATGTTGACACTTTAAGTCCCTCTGTATTCATCTTTTCACTGTTTGTCAACTTTAGTCCCTCAAAATCAACTTACCACATGATTAGGGATTATGACACATATCTTTACTTTATTGGACATGATTTTGCAAGGTGTTACATCCTCACCCCCTTAAAAGAAATCTCGACCTCGAGATTTACTGAAACAAATGAGGGTACTTCTGTCGCATCTTGGATTCAACTTCCCACATATATTCTGGGCCTCTACGGGCATCCCATTACACCTTTACAATTGGCACATGTTTCCTTCGAAGCTTTTTAACCTGTCAATCTTCGATTGATAAAGGTTTTTTAACAAACTTCAAACTTTCGTCATTCTGCACTTCTTTCTGAGACATTGCTAGCGACTCATCAGCTAGACATTTCTTTAAATTACAGATGTGGAACACATTGTGAATTCCGCTAAGTTCTTCAGGTAAATTCAGCTTATAGGCCACACTCCCGACACATTCGATGATCTTGAATTGTACGATATATCTTGGGCTCAGCTTGCCCTTTTTACTTAATCGCATCACTCCTTTCCAGGGTGACACTTTAAGTAATACTTTATCTCCTATCTCAAATTTTAGAGGTTTGCGCCTCTTATCTGCGTAGCTTTTCTACCTGTCTCTGGTAGCTTTCAGACGATCACGGATCTGAACAATCTTGTCCGTCATCTCAAGGACTATCTCAGGTCCTGATAGTTAGGTTTCTCCAACTTCCACCCAACAAACCGGCGTTCTGCATTTCCTTCCATATAAGGCCTCAAAAGGCGCGGCTTGGATGCTCGAATGATAACTGTTGTTGTATGAAAATTCAATCAAGGTGAGATGATCATCCCAACTTCCACCTAAGTCAATAATACAAGCCCGGAGCATGTCTTCCAGTGTTTGAATTGTATGCTCACTTTGCCCATCCATATGAGGATGATAAGCAGTACTAAAATTCAAACGAGTGCCTAAGGATTGTTGGAAACTTTTCCAAAAATGAGAAGTGTATCTAGTATCCCTATCAGATATAATAGATACTGGCACTCCGTGGAGAGATACAATCTCGTCCACATACAGCTGGGCTAGCTTATCGGAGCTATGCGTCTCCTTGATGGGTATGAAATGAGCTGACTTTGTCAGTCTGTCAACTATAACCCATATTGTATCATTTCCTTGCCTTGTCTTTGGTAACTTGGTAATGAAATCCATAGTTACCATTTCCCACTTCCAAGTGGGAAGTTCTGGTTGTTGTAGTAATCCTGACGGCCTTTGATGTTCTGCTTTAAACTGTGAGCACGTCAAACATTTAGCTACATGTGTGGCTATGGATTTCTTCAAACCCATCCACCAATAGTTTGCCTTCAGATCTTGGTACATTTTATCACTACCTGGGTGAACCGAATATTTGGAATTATGAGCTTCTTAGAGGATTATATCTCTAAGTCCCCCATGAATTGTAACCCAGATTCGACCATTCAATCTAAGGATTCCATCTTTGCCAGATGTCAACTGATCAAAAGTTGCACCTAGTTTCTCATTTGGAAAGTTAATTTCCAATACAGCTTCTTTCTGAGCAGCTAATAACCTTTCATTTAAACTATTCTTCAGCTTGACACTTTTAGCATTGATCCTTATGGGTTTAACTCTTTCCTTTTGGCTTAGAGTATCAACGACTACATTCGCTTTACCAGGATGGTAGCGAATTTCACAATCATAATCGATCAATGTTTCCATCCAACGACGTTGCCTCATGTTGAGATCTTTCTGGTTAAATAAGTGTTGGAGGCTTTTGTGGTCTGAGTATATCACACACTTGGTTCCATACAAGTAATGCCTCCAAAGCTTGAGTGCAAATACAACGGCACCCAATTCCAAGTCATGGGTGGTGTAATTCTTTTCGTGCACCTTTAGTTGTCGCGATGCATAGGCAATCACCTTGCCTCTTTGCATAAGCACATACCCATACCAGTGTGCGATGCATCACAATACACAACGAACTCTTCTATTCCCTCAGGCAATGTTAACACAGGAGCATTGCTTAATTTCTGCTTGAGAATCTCAAAAGATTCTTGTTGTTTGGGACCCCAATCGAATTTCACATTTTTGCGTGTTAAGGAAGTTAAAGGTGCAACTATCCTTGAAAAGTTTTCGATGAATCGCCTGTAATATCCTGCCAACCCTAAGAAGCTACGAATTTCAGTAGGAGTCTTAGGCGCTTGCCAGTTCGTGATTTCTTCTATTTTAGCGGGATCCACCTGGATGCCACGCTCACTTACCACATGTCCAAGGAATTGAACTTCTCAAAGCAAGAATTCACATTTGGAGAATTTTGTGTAAAGCTTCTCCTGTTGTAAAAGTTTGAGGATGCATCAGAGATGTTTCTTGTGATCAGCTTGACTTTTTGAATAATAAGTATGTCATCAATGAAGACAATGACAAACTTGTCCAGATATGGCTTGCAGACTTGATTCATGAGATCCATGAATGCTACAGGTGCGTTAGTGAGCCCGAAAGGCATCACTAAGAACTCGTAGTGGCCATATCTTGTTCTAAATGCAGTCTTGTATACATCTTCCATACTGACCTTTAATTGATGATACCCTGACCTTAGATCAATCTTTGAGCAGAAACTTGCCGCTTGTAGCTGATCGAACAGATCGTCGATCCTGGGCAATGGATAGCCGTTCTTGATTGTTACCTTGTTTAGCTCACGATAATCAATGCATAGACGCAATGAACCATCCTTCTTCTTTACAAATAAAATGGGTGCTCCCCAAGAGGATGAGCGTGGTTGAATAAAACCTTTCTCCAATAGATCATCCAACTGGGTTCTTAATTCCTTCATTTCGGTCGGTGCCAAATGATAAGGAGCTCATGCGATTGGTGCTGCTCTAGGTATAATATAAATTCTGAACTCTACTTATGTTTCAGGAGGTAGACCAGGTAGTTCTTCAGGGAAAACGTCTGGATATTATGAAATAACAGGGATATCTTCTATTTTGGGCTTTGACACGTCTACAGTCACTTGAGCAATGTAAATGACACAACCCTTCTTCAAACATTTGGAGGCCTTAAGCATAATTACTTGATCGGGCAATCCATGGTGCGTATCTCCTTGAACAGTAATTGATTCACCAGAAGGGGTTTTAATGATAACCTGCTTCTTGGCACAGGCAATTTGGGATTGGTTAAATGATAACCAATCCATGCCTATAACTACATCAAAACCCGTCAATTTCATTGGTAATAAGGACAACGAAAAAGAGTGGTTCCTAATGGATATGAAACATCCATCTAGAATTGTTGAGGCAGTTTCTAAGGTACCATTGGCCAATTCTATCTCATATTTTATGTCTAGAGTTTTAATAGGCAGATTTAACAGTTTACAAAATTTATTGTCTACAAAGGAGTTATCTGCGCCAGAATCAAATAAAACTCTAGCATAAATATCATTTATGAGGAAAGTACCTGTTATAACGTTATCATCCTGTACTGCCTCTCTGGCATTCATTTGGAATACTTGAGCATTTGTCTTTTTAGCCTCTTCGGGCTTCTTTGCGTATTTTGGGCAGTTGGACTTGATGTGCCCCTTCTCGTTGCAACCATAACAGGTTGCATTCTTCAAGCCCTTGCACTCCAAAGTTTTATGATTCTTTGATTTGCAGATTCCACAAGGTCTAGCTTCTGAATCAAATCTGCATTTCCCGAAGTGGTGTTTCTTGCAAGTCTTGCACAAGGGATTCTCACCCGACTGATTGGATTTTTTGTTAAACTCAAAACTTTTCTTAAACTCAGAATTACCTTTATTTTTCTTATCGAAACGTCGTGACTTATCATCTTCTCCTTTTCTCTTCCCATCATCTTTAGTCCTTGTAGACTTATTTCTGATAATATCCAAGGTTAAAGACCAAGACAGATCTACTATTGACCTGTATGTTGCAGGCCTTGAGGCCATCACATGACCCTTTACCTCGGGAGCCAATCCCCCAATAAAGCGTGCAATACGCTTTGGCACTAGTGTAACCAAATAAGGTACCATTCTAGACATGGAGTTGAAGCTAGTAACATAAGTTGGACAATCTAAATTCTTCATAACTAGAGTTAAAAAGTCAGCTTCAACTTTCTATATTTCGTGTTGTGGACAGAAAGTTTCTCTCATCAGATCAACAAATTTATCCCATGACAGATTATAGAGTGGAATTTTCCCTGAGGCTTGTATCAGTGCCTTCCACCAAACTAAAGCTTCACCTTTAAAAGATTGAGAAACAAACTTTACAATATCTTGCTCAGCATACCCACTAATGTCAACAACCGTCTCCATTTCTTCTAGCCATTTCATACAGTCAATGGCACCTTTTTCACCAGTGAAGTCTCTTGGTTTGCTAGAGACAAAGTACTTATATGAACAACTTTTGGAATGTGGTTCCTGATCAAACACTATTTTCTTGGACGGTTGACTTTTATGATTTGACGAATGTTGAGAATCGTCCTTCTTAGATGTATGTGTTTTGGAAGGGGGCTTAGTATGAGCCACTGATTGGGTCTTGGTGCGAGCAGCACTTGGATCATTGAACATTCTGCCAATAGCTTTAGTTACAACATTGTCTATCATAGCTTGCAGATCAGCACCCGTTACATTTAATCTTGTGTTATCATTCCTTTCATTAGTATGACTATTAACTTCTTCTTAGTCAACCATGGTGAAGCTTGAATGCTATACAACAATTGACAACAACTTATTCAGTGGTCATTTATTGAATCATCAAATTCGGCGATTCATTAATCATGGTAAAAATAGACCATAGTGGTTAATTTGTTAACCAGATTTATTTAAACTTTTCATTATAGTTATTCCCGGTTTTTAAAGCCATTAAGAATAATAAGGTGGCACAAAATGCCTTGTCAGAAGGACAATTTTAAATTATTTTCCATGATCTTATTATATCGAGGCATTAAGGTTTGAACATAGTTCTTTACCTTTCTTGACAGGGAGTCATAGACTACTATTGTCATTGTTATGAAGTTAAATAGTTTAGCCCAAGGGCGAAACAAGGGCATCACATAGTGGATGCTTTGATACTATCATCTCATTTGATGATATCAGCCACGATACTCTAGATCATTTGGCTGGATAAGGAATTGGAAGAATCCAAATATTAGGATGACTAGTGTGATTTTCTCGAATCACATTTGTCAAGAGTGCTAACATGTTCCAATTCGAGATAGTGGATGCTTCGATAATCACATAGTGGATGCTTCGATACTTTCAATTTACCATCACAGCCATGTCTTATAATGACATATGGGCTAGGTTATACCTCTAAGACTTTCTTTTTGAGATTTGTTGACCAGTCAATTATAAATTGAAATGATAGTTTGATCTATGACTTAATACATACATATGTGTAATGATAAATGTAATCCCATAAGAAAATTTCTCATTAAAGTAATAAAAATTACATAAAATGCCCTAAACGGGTCTTTAAAATAAATAAACTTGTCCACGCAGGGACTTAATTGAAATGAAAATTATAAAATAGAATTAAGGGGTCTTCAACGATCTTTCTTCTTCTTCTTCTTCTTCTTCTTCTTCTTCTTCTTCCCTTTGATAAGGTTTGCAAGACCCTTAAGAAAACTGTTGTGCTTCCTATCATGCTCCTCCACCCTATGTTCAATTTCATCCAACCTTTGCAAGATCTCTTGTTGTTGCGGTTGTTGAAGTAGAGGTTGGGGTTGTTGTTACTGTTGAGGTTGTGGTGGTGGCGGGTATTGATACCCATAAGTAGGGTACCCGGTTGGGTATGCGGGTGGAAAAGGTGAGGGATAGAGAGCGTTATAGTTTGCTGCCTTGACGTATGGGTCAACGGCAGGTGCATGATAGTTATAACCCGAGTAAGCTTGTGGCTCAAAAGGGTTGTACCCAGTGGTATCTGGGTAAGAAGGAATTGGGTTTTCATAACCCAGTGGAGGTGGTGGTGGTGCAGGAATGACTAGTGCAGAGTCAACTTCCGACACGGGGTTTGAAGGCCCACCCATTTGCGGGTCTTCATATAGCGGAGGGTAGTTGGTGGAAGCTTGTGGGGTGCTAAAATGGAAACCCCCTCGCATGGACATTCGTGCGCTTCTCCTTCGCCTCGATGGTTCAGGTGGCGGAGGTTGTTCTGGTGCTGGCGGTGGTGTCACACCCCGACCACGTAGAACAACAAAACGTGGCGGAAAACATCGGGGAGTGTTGTAACAGAATCATTGTTTCATAACACATGGAAATTGAAATATTGTTTTATTGAATAAACGGGTTACAATGTCTTGATAATCAAAGAAACATAACATAAATAACTAGTCTTGCATCTTTTATTGTCGCTAAGGCCCAAGTCCGCCTAAGTGTATCTTGATAAATCCTATGCATCATATCCTGAAACACATGTGAAAATAGGTACGTCAGCATAAAAATGCCTGTGAGATACATAGGTTTATGAAAATAGGATTCATGACTTATTGTTTAAGAAAATGTTTTGTCATGAACCTTGTAATTTGCTTTGTCTTGTAAATCATTTGAAAAGTGATAAATAAACCAAATGATATATATGTATAAAAGAATAATACATGGTTAAGTGAATAACCATGTGAAATGAGTTTGTATAAATTAAGTTGTTTGTAAAACAATGTATTGTGAAAAGTATGTTATTTGTATAAAATGTTATATGTCCAAATTTAAATGATTCAAATAACGCTACGATATGTAATACCATACAATCACTTATATATAGGAAGTACCAGCGGCGTATCCACCATGCTTGTATCATATTACACACGCCTCGTTACTTAAATCACTTACCCAAACAAACCACCAATGTAAGATGTCTATGTTTAAACCAATTGCCAAATGTATTGAATAATATGTCAAAATGTTTATGTCAAGATGTAAATCATGTAATGTGTAACCAATGTCAATAATGTTTATGTGTCAAATGTAAATCATGTAATGTGTAACCAAAATGATATGTATGGCTAGTGAAATATATCAACTAAACCATATGCACAAAAACAAAGTATTGAAGTAAAACATGGTTTAAATCAAAGCTATGTTTTGTGGAAATGCATGCTATACTGATACGAACATCTATGCGGTGTTTGTGAAAATGCATACATCCAAGCCTTGAGACTGTGGCGATAAACCCTTAAACAATTTAAAGGTTTATCTAAGTTATGTATATCGAATTCGGTCATTCCTTCCAATCCAAACCTACCCAGGATTTCAGGAACGGGAGTTGTCAATTCCTATGGTACCACTACCTACTAACGAACGGCGTAGCTAATGTTAATGAATGTATTGTTCCATTGTAAACAACCCAAATGTCATACCAAAATGTAAACATGTGATGAAAACAACTGTACTAAGTATGCAACAAATGGACATACATAGCATAAAATGTAAATGTAAAACAATGCACTAAATACGCACGCAATGGGCATACATAGCATAAAATGTAATGAAATCACGTACTATAAATGTACTAATGAACATAGGAAGTATATGATGTGAAAACAGGAAAGCATGAAAGTAACAAGTAGGTACATGTGTTCCACCCCAAAATGTTTGGAAAACAGTAAAAGAGGGGTCTATGTACTCACTTGATATTGCTTAGTAGTCCTTGAGTAACAACCAAACAATGCTAGAGATCACGGATATCAAACGACACCTAATATAGGTAACTATGTTAATAAACCAGACCTAAATCGGAGGATTTAGATAGAATGAGGGTTCGTAAACCAACGAGTATGGAGACTCGTGTCATATGGTTTAACGAAGCCTACATACTAAATGAAACCTAACCAAAGTGCTTACGACCCATTACGACCCGTTTAGGTAGCTTATGCTACTTTAACGCGTCGTTCGCGTGAAACGCGTTCGGACCGCCTAACTAGTCCTATGACAAGTAGAATATGCCTTAACATGCCTAATATTGTCGCCAAATCAGTTTAGATGTCAAAAGTTATGTCACATATGTTTATAATGAATTTTGGCATCAAAGGGGTATTTTGGTAATTTACCTAAGGCATATAAACTACCTATCATACAACTACTTAAACGTCGTGACCATAAGGTATAACCTCGGAAGGTTATTCCCTACCTACTATGGTCACCTAATGTATTTGGTCGGATCCTAATGATCGACCAAATGGGTCGGGTTCGAAGGTATAAGCGATTTATTAGATCGCTTACCCTTACGACCCTAGACAACGTGGTAATCAGTAGGCATAGTCACAAGGGACTATAACCATCGTGATTACAATCACGTTGCGAAGTTCAAACGAACTTCGCATTGACCATAAACTGGTCAACGCAGAAAGTCAAACAAAGTTTGACTTTTGGACTCGAAAAGCAATAAAAGAATGAAGGAATACTTACAAAGGGTCCCCGAATGCTAACCTCGATCCAAGTAGCTCAGGTATGAAACAAAGGTTTCAACTTAGAGCTTCTCAAATCAAGATTCTTGTGGGTTTTGGCAAATGAAGGCAAGGGGTATTTATAGGATTCGGAGAGCCGTTAAGATCGTTTCTCGGACAACGTGCTTTGATCTTGGCCATACACTTGCACACATGGTATTGTAATACCATGTGCACATCCAAAACCAGCCCATAGATTCCCCAAAACCATGTGCAACAAGTGAAACGGACCAGATTCGATGTTTCTGAAGTTTCTGTTCTGGTTAGGTAGTCGCGTAGCGCGACTGGTAAGGCCCTTAGGGCTCACGCTACGCCACCACCCCCCTGTTTCAGAAATGTTTCAAAAATGACAGTTTTAGTCCCTGCACGTGTTTAAGGCCTTTTTCGATGCGTTTGAGCCCCGTTAACCTCATTTCAAGGCTCTAAAATGAAGTTAAAGTATAGGGAACTCAAAACATGCTCAAAAATATCTCGGATGTCGGTTCGTTTGGTCGTACGGTTGCGTTGTTCGGTTAATTACGACGGAATGCGCATAAGTGCGAAAAACGATCCAAATGACGCGACGAATGGATTTTTCTTATGCCAAACACTAAAATAAAATATTATAGTGCTTACATAAATTTTTGGATGTCCGGATGTATTCAGAACGTAAGTTATGCGCGAAAATGCAAACTTGTGCACTTTTTGACACTTTTAGTCCCTGAATGAGCCAAAAGTTTATTTTAGCACACCGAACCCCTTAAAGCCTATTTCTAAGCTATATAAAGGATATTTAAGGTGTGTTTAACTTATGGTCATGTTCCGGAATGTCTGTTACAGTTCAAATTGGCATACTTTCGCAGTTTGTCAGCTTTAGTCCCTGTAAGCGAATTAACTTGATTTCGGCATACCAAACCTTCCAAAACTTATTTCTAAGTTATGTAAAGGTTATTTAAGGTATGTTAAGCTTATGTCACTATTCCAGAGTGTTTGTTGCATTAAACTGGTTATATTTACGCATCGGTGCGCGTATAACCTTCCAGAAAGCGATTTAGAGTTTGGAATTGAACAAAAATTGATATGTGCAAATGATACACATATTTATACAAATCCCAAGTATGAAATACAATATTTCATTGGTTTGGTATTTGTTTGATGGTCGCAGTGACCCAGGTGTCACAGGTGGTGGTGGTGTAACCGCTTGGAAATGCGGATCCTCAGAAGGAGTCTGCTGACGCGGTGGTGAGTTGTGGTGAGGGGGAGTAAACTCCCACTTGTAGGTGCTCCACCTTTCGGCCCATAAATCGGGGCCTCTGTATGGCGATCCTGCAAAAGAAGAACCGCTGGAGATCTCTATGGGATGCGTAGGCATCCCAGAAAGTGGCATGACGGGATCTAGATCGTCGTCCACATCCATATCCTGATACTCAGGAAAGTGATCTACGGGCCCCAATGGGTTATGACCCACTGGTTCATCGATTTGGTCAATAGGGTTAAAACGACTCTGAAAATAAGGAGTGGGGTTTTGGAAAGAATGGTGGGAATCAGAATGTTGCAAAGAATGGTGCGAGTGATGCAAGCCCTGAGGCCCATCTTCTTGTTGTGGCCTAAAGGATTGATGGTAAGAGGGCGAAGTACTGAGAGAGACGGAATGTCTCGCTGGCTCAAGGTAATTTCTCCAATCCACATGTGGTAGGAGCTGTATGACGCCGAGGGTGTTCGTATATGCGAAGGCCCTGCTTCGTGATCATTCCTTCCTCTCATTGGGGCTTTGCCTCGTCCTCGGATTCTTGGAGGCATATTTAAAAATATAGTCCTGTCAAAACAAGGAAACAAGAAAAAAATATATAAACCGAATAAGATTAAGATTAATCCTAGGTCGTTTGCCTAGACTCGGAAGTCAAGGAATGTGCTACTATGTCATTGAGATTAAACACAAAAGGCTAGTGTTTAATCCACTCAATTTTGGCTATGATACCAACCTGTCACACCCCGTTATTTCCACATATTACCGGTGGGCCCGGCGGGGAGTATCGTGACGTAGTTGATATCATCAAAGTTAAATATACACAGTTTATAGCACAGCAGAAGTCTTGGTAGAAATTACTTTTACAAACCGAAAGTGTAAAGTATGAATATAATAATATACAGACGGTTGTAAGATAGAATCTATATGCGGATCTAAAATATAATACAAAACATTGTCCAACTGACTTAAGGCATTAAGAACTTGCAAGATTCTCTAATTAATGCCCAGAAGCTCCCAGCCAATTACGAGTAGTACCTGCCACTTAGTCTTTTTGAAAATACGTAAGTTCTGTTAAATGCAATTAACCGACTCTTTTGAAAATGTTTATGAAAATTGATTTAAATGCACAAGGCACAAATATTCTTTTATAACTTGGGATAATTATATAAAAATAATCTTGTATACAGATTTACATGTTTGTCGTACGTTCAGGGCCCGGGACAGAAGTCGAGACATGATTAATAGACACACCACTAATATAAACCCACAAGGAGTTATCCCCACATGTGGGTATATCATCTTACATACGCAACTGTCACATAAACCGCACCGAACGCGTATAAGCATAAACGGGTGACCGGATGAGTCATATACAAGTTCCATAAGTTATTATGCTTAAAATATGTTATGATATTAGTAGGATATCAGCAATTATGCCCAAAAAGATTTTTAAAACCAAGTTAAGCCTCATAAGGGTATTTTGGTCATTTTATGATTTATAAAAGAGGTTTATAGGTAAACTGATGTTCTGGTCTAAAACATTCTGTAAAAATATTTATTTTATGATGTTATAACAGTAGGATATCATATATATGTGTGGTTTACCATTTATGGCCAAACTATGCCCCGAAAGGGTATTTTGGTCATTTCACATATGCTTTTAAGGACATAATTGGAAGTCTGAGTTCATGACTTATACTTACTGTAAAAATATTAAAAATTATTTATAATTTCAGTAGGTAATAAGTCTTGGGTGCTAAATATGGATTTAAACCACACTATGCACCGAAGTAGCGTAAAAGTCGATAATTGACGATATTTGCGTTGTTTATGTGATTCTGAGATTTTGACTAGCCTTAGATGGTTAAAATATTTTACTTTAAATATTAAATCAGTAGGAAAAGGTTTGGCATGTTAATTATATGCCAATCACATTTTATTAACAAAAAGGGCATAATCGTCAATTATAGAATTTATACAAGAACTCTAAGTTATGGTCAGTATATAATCTGACCCAACATTCCAAAAATCCCTAAAAATGATATCGTCATAGTAGGTAATAAGTTTTGTGTCAAAATTTATGTTTAAACATGATTTATGCATAAAAGCGTAATTTAAATTTTATAAAAGTTAAATTTACGATATCTTGCATAACATCAATATGAGACCAAAAAATAATGTCAAAATAATTTAGACATGTTTATATATCAGTAACTAAGTTATTTATATGACCATATTTTCAAAAATCTCATTTTTAGACTATAAGGGCATAATGGTCAAAATTAAGCATAATAACGGAAACAAGCAATTAAACTTATATTACTAAGGAACCATGTAATATAAACTCAGAGGGTTATACTACTATATAATATGGTCACAAAGGAACCTTAATGCATAAATAAACTAAGCTAATTCGGGTCAGAACTGAAAGTCAAAGCAAAAGTCCACTTTTGCGACTTTCAGTTGCGAACCAAGCCTAAACTCAGAATTGTCGGGTTGAACATGCCTAGACATGTTCTAATAGTATTTACCAAGTTATTAAAGTGATAAAACATATTTTATAACCCCTACATTATCAGATTTGATTTTATTTAAAAACTGACCCGTTTGACTTTTTATGTTAATTATGTTGACCTGACAATTAACTAAGTAAATGTGGTAATTAGGAGGTGCCCTTTTGAGGGATTAACACCTACCTAATTACGATCACGTAGCCACTTTTGATTTGAACAATGGCTGGACCGATAAAGCTTAAACTAAAAGTCAAAGCGTTATTACCACAACTTTGACTTTTGGTCTTTAAACATGTAAAGACTGAACTACAGAGGCTAAGAACACTTACACAAGGTCCTAACATGAAGTTTGAACTGAGGAGGGCTTCCTTCTTGACCAGGAATCCCAGAGAATGTAAGCAAGAGAGGATAGAAGTGAATATTTGAAGGGAGCAAGTTCAAAGGTGCAACAAAGGCACCTATTTATAGTGAAATAAGGGTTCTTGAGATCAATCCAGCTGTTATGGAGTGTTACAGGATGATCATCGGTGTTAATGTGTCAGTAAAAACCATCAACAAGGCCTTGGTTTTGTGAAAATAGCATGCAATGGCGGTTTGAAAGCTGCAACATGCAGCTGTCCAGATTTTTTGGACGCTGGCATGTTTCCCGCGGCCCACGAAGATGATAAGGGGGTGCTTACGCGCCCCGCGACACTCCCCTATTCCGGTTAAACAAGTTTCCAGATTGACAGTTTCAGTCCCTGGTCCTTTATTACTTCAAACAACTTTCATTTATAGCACTTTTGACCCCCAAAGTTAATTTTTAAGTATCTTGGGACATATAACAAACACCGTTAGGCTTTCGTTCAGTTACAAGATCACCCGAAAGGTACTATTTTCTCTCATTGATGCTTTTAACCCTTTTTCTTGAAATCTTGTACAACTTTATGAATAATGAAGTCGAAACCATATATAATTATCATTAAGCATTCTTGGAAATATAATTGGACATTACAAAGCTCCGGGATCGTTAAAAGGTCGCTCAGAGGTAAGAATTAATATGTTGACACATTTAACCCCTTTCGTCTTATAAGTTTCACTTGTTTTTCACAAATGGATTCTCACGCCCAATAATTTAATCATTTAAGAATACGAACATCGTGTACAGTTATTTAAAGGCATAGTTTTCACATGTTGACACCTTTAGTCCCTCTGTATTCTTCTTTTCACTGTTTGTCAACTTTAGTCCCTCAAAATCAACTTACTACATGATTAGGGTTTATGACATGTGTCTTTACTTTATTGGACATGATTTTGCGAGATGTTACAGTATAAGAATGTATATTTACATTTTAGTATGTATGAGACCAATATAAGCGAATCCCTCATGTTTCGTCTGTGCACAGGTACGAATGTATGAATTATGAGTATGAATAAAAGTATGAGCATAAGTATAAGTTTAAGTATGAATACACATATGAGTAAAAGTATGAACATAAAAACTATGGGTATGAATATGAATATGAGTATAAGTATAAGCATATAACATATGGGTATGAATATGAATATGAGTATAAGTATAAGCATAAAACGTATTGTTATGTGTATGAGTATGAGTGCAAGTATGAATAATAATGATTGCGTATATAGTATTATTTGAAACATAACGAATTTAAGCATATAAAAATGATCAAAGGGTTGAGTATGTAAAAACGAACGGTTTAAGTGAAATTGTCATGAGATATTGACTAAAACATGTATGATGATATGCACATATAGTTATTTGAGCAAAATGTTGAGTTTATCAAATCAAAATAGATTGAGTTTGACTTGTAATGTAGAATCTAGTTTGTGGATGTCAAAAGTATGTAAAGCATCTATTGATTATGTGAGATGTACTTTGTAAAAGAACGGAAATGCTACTCTTGTTTTAAAAGATTTTACGTACGTTGGAAATTGTCGGTTCCTATGAAGTTTTCTTGCCCACGTGTTTTGAGTTTAAATGACATATTGAGCGGTGTATAAAAAGTTCTTTGTAAATAATAAGTTTACATCATTTCAAAGGATCTTGCATTAAAATAAGAAATTTAAAATTTGGAAGTTCTCGTGAAAACGTTGATTCTTAAAAGAAATTTAGTATAATGAACTTAGTGATCGTTGAAAAGTGTTTTAGTAAAATGATTTATGAACATTGAAAATAGTTTTGGTAAAACGGTTCTATAATAACTATAAGATCTCATAGGAATGTGAGATAAGTTGGTTTGATTTTCGATTGAGGATGAAAGTCCTTAGTATAATGATACAATGTGAGTGCGTTTTAGTGATTACGTCGAGTATGAAATTTATGGGAAAGAGATTCATTAAACCGATTAAGTTGATGGGTAGCATTTCGTTGTATTTTGAAAATCGGAAAGTAAAACTTTGGTGGTATGACTAAGTATTTCGCGTATGTGATTTGTGTGAGATAGATTATGGGATAAGGAATACGTTTGATAAAACAATGAATTTTGAAATTTGCATAAGTAGGGATTTTGACAAACGATTTAGGTATAAAACTTGATCGTGTTTGCATAATAAAGTCTTTTTAAAGGAAAATTTTGATAACGATCACCTAGATAAGGGAAACACCCCTAACCTGTTGGTGAGGTCGTTTTAAGAAAAGAAAGGAGCGAAGTTAATCGTCAAGGTAAGGAAATCACTCCTATCTTGATGATATGTCTCCATTTTGGTGTTACAAGGAATGTAGATAAAATTTGAGTGTCATTTTGAAATCATGCATGTGTATAACGTATAAATGTATTAGGAGATTTAGTATAATGTGTGTGTGAGGAAATAATCTCGAAAATAGATTGAATTTGAAAGATTGCATCGCATAAGATTGATAATAGAAAAATATAGGTTTGGGTAAACTTGGATGGTTCCTAAACGTAAAGATGTTTCATAAAAGTAGCATGTGAAGCAAGTATAGTAGAATTTGGTGCTTAACAATAGACTAGGTCAAAAGCATGGAAATTTTCCTAATTCCCTATAGTTATGGCTCTGATACCAATCTGTCACACCCCAACCGATGGCGGAAACATCGGAGTGAGACGAAAACTAGATTGCAAGAGACTTCATAACACTATTTGTGACAAGTATTTAAATAATAAATTTCCATTTCATTTCTAAGAGTCAATTACAAAGATTTGAAACAATTACAATATAAATGATGAAATACAATACATTAAGAATATAACTTTAAAGTGTGTATCTAAGCATCCTACTATGTTCCATGCATCATCAACATCATCTCAAAACCTGCAACATGTTTTAAAAGCGTAGTTCAATACAAAAAGTATTGGCGAGCATACAAGTTTGGTGCGTAGTATATAAGTATAAAAATAATAAGGAACAATCTACATGGCAAACCTAGTTATCAAGATTAACGTATAAACTGGCATGCTATTAACAAGTCAACCCTCTATTTACGCAAGTATGAATGAATAAACCTAACATGACCTCTCATTCACGGGCGGTGCGTTACTCCTATAGTGCTATACATGTTAAGTGAAGGCTTGTACGAAGCTAATGACAAGTTCATCACATAAGAATCACCCAGAAAACACGAATCAAGCATAACAAATAGTAAGCATGTATTGGATTGTTGTTTAAGTATTTGCATAAGAATATGTATGTTAAGTGTGTTTGTATATAAAAACATGTTACACCCAAAAGTGTGAAAACAGTAAAATGGGTCAAGTATACTCACAAAATTGCTAAGTCTTCCGATTATCCAAGTGTTGACGGGTGTATGAGATTGGGAGGACGAATGTATAAGGGTTAAAGTTCAAGGTAAGTTTAGAGTCGAGATTCAGAATTTAAAAGGAATATGGAAAGTACATATGTAAAAGTAATCATCTTTAACACATAATGTTTTAGATGATGTAATCAAACACCTTGACAAATGAACACAAATTCGTCATCAAAGGTTTGATTTATTTGGAATATACATATAAGTAGTATGTAGTGTATATCATATCATATAGGTCAAGTAGAAGGTAGGAGGATAAATCCACCATTTAGGAACCTCTTTGTATCATGGAAGTCATGTAGGAGGTAGGAAGAACAAGTCTTCCATTTAGGTACCTCTAGATGTTCACCACTACACTTGATGTTATGAACATTCAAGGAGAGTCATGAACTTATAAGTAACAATAGAATATGAACAACTAATCTATGAGAAATCATCAAGCAATGTGTGGATTTTGAAGTATGATAACCTAAGTTAATCCTAAATCACACAACCATCAAGCTTTGAGCTTGAACATCACTTGTGGGTTAAACCCTTGAACAAAACAGAAAGTTTGTGAGGTTTACACCTCTGATTTTACATGTCTCAACCTTGTTTCTAAGCCTAACTAACCATATATGTGGTTATAAGCATAAGGACATAGGTTTGAGATGAGTTTCCTCAAGTTTAATCAAGTTTATCAATGTTTGAATCAAGAACAGAAAAAATCAGTCAACTTTGGAGCCCTTTTGGCGACCTTCCAGGCTCTGATTTTCCAGGGAAAACCCATGGAAACGTAGCTAAGGCCAATACAAAGAAGTAGGAAAAAGAATCGAGTGAATCGGATAAGAATTGAGTGAGTTATGCTCATTTTTGTGTGAAGGTATCAATCTGCTCGAACTTATGGAATCAGCTGCGATTTAGAGAGAGTTTGAGAGTGTTTTAGCGTTGCAAAAGTGGTAGGGAGGCTGGTTATAAGTGGTATTTATAGTGGGAAGGATTAGGGTTAAGTTGGGTTGGCATTTAATACAAGTAGGTGAGAGTTTAAGCAATAAAAAAGAGAAATAATTAAGCAATATATGGCTTAATTGCAAGGGCTGTTTGGCAGCTTTTATATTTTTTCTTTGTTGTTTAAATGATGTAAAATGTATAAATAAGATGTATTTTATATATGGTTAACATGTCCTAAAATGTCTAGTGTGTATTGAACATGTATCAAGGCCTAAATGTATATTAAACATGAATTAATGTAAGAGTAAAAAAAATATGTTATGCATATTGTTACAAGTATGTACGACATGTGACTTGAGGTATCAAATAACAAGTTCATGACAAGTTCATCACATAAGAATCACCCAGAAAACACGAATCAAGCATAACAAATAGTAAGCATGTATCGGTCAAGTATACTCACAAAATTGCTAAGTCTTCCGATTATCCAAGTGTTGACAAGTGTATGAGATTGGGAGGACGAATGTATAAGGGTTAAAGTTCAAGGTAAGTTTAGAGTCGAGATTTGGAATTTAAAAGGAATATGAAAAGCACATATGCAAAGGTAATCATCTTCAACACATAATGTTTTAGATGATGTAATCAAACACCTTGACAAATGAACACAAATTCATCATCAAAGGTTCGATTCATTTGGAATATACATATAAGTGGTATGTAGTGTATATTATATCATATAGGTCAAGTAGGAGGTAGGAGGATAAATCCACCATTTAGGAACCTCTTTGTATCATGGAAGTCATGTAAGAGGTAGGAAGAACAAGCCTTCCATTTAGGTACCTCTAGATGTTCACCACTACACTTGATGTTATGAACATTCAAGGAGAGTCATGAACTTATAAGTAAAAATAGAATATGAACAACTAATCTATGAGAAATCATCAAGCAATGTGTGGATTTTCAAGTAGGATAACTGTGACAACTGTGCTTTATAAACGATGTACGATGTAAAACAATATCAATTATCAATGAAACTATGTGTTTTGGTGTTAATATTTGTATATTTGTGTTTGACAATTTTACGATTTGATTCTAGTTCGATTTCAAAGATTTAAATCGCTTTCTGGAAAGTTATACGCAAACTTATGCGTAAACGTAATCAGTTTAACATGACAAACACTCCAGAATAGTGACAAAGGCTTAACATACCTTAAATAACCTTCACATAACTTAGAAATAAGTTTTGGATGGTTTGGTGTGTCGAAAACAAGTTTATTCGAATCCCAGGGACTATTTACGTCAAACTGTGAAAGTATGCCGATTCGTACTGTAACGAACATTCCGGAACATGATCATAAGTTAAACATACCCTAAATATCCTTTACATAGCTTAGAAATAGGCTTTGAGGGGTTCAGTATGCGAAAATAAACTTATTTAATCAACAGGGACTAAAAGCATCAAAAAGTGCATGGGTTTGCATTTTCGCGCATATCTTATGTTCTGAACATATCCAGACATCCAAAAAAAAAAATTGTAATCATTAAAATATTTTATTTTAGTGATTGGAATGCAAATACCATTCGTCGTGCAATTTGGATCTATTTCGCGTCCGTTCGAGTTTCGTCGTAATTAACCGAACAACGCAACCGTACGACCAAACGAACCGACATCCAAGATAATTTCAAGCATGTTTCAAGTCCCCTATGCTTTAACATCCTTGTAGAGCCTTGAAAATGGGTTAACGGGGTTCAAACGCGTCGAAAATGGCTTAAACGTGTTGTAGGGACCATTCTTGCCATTTTGTGAAACTTCTGGCTCAGATAGGGGGGGGGGGGTGGTGTCACGCCACAGCAACAGGCTGGTGCCATGGCGGCACGCGACGACCCTGTTTTGATAGAAACATCAGTTTTCAACAACTAGTTTGAACTTGAGGGTCTTTTATGCAATTTCTCAATACTATGGACAGGTTTCAAGCTTCCCATTGTATTCTAAACCATGTTCCACAAGTGTAAGGTTAGGATGGAACCTTGATTCTTGCAAAAACACTTGTCATGATCTTGTTAATCCAAGCTTACTATAAATAGAAGTGGGTTCTTCACTTCATTCCTCACAATTTGATCTCAATTCTTCTCTAAGTTGAAGCTCTCACTTGTGAAGCTTCATACCTGAGAATTTTGAGTTCAAATCTTCCTTGCTTGGACCTTTTGTAAGCTTCTTTCATGCTTTTATGCTTTTTAAGCATGAAAGTCAAACAATGTTTGACTTTCTGCTTTGACCTGTCTTTGGTCAACACAAAGTTCGTTTGAACTTTGCAACGTGAGCGTAATCACGATGGTTATAGTCCCTTGTGACTATACCTACTGATTACCACGTCGATTAGTCAAAGTGACGAGTCAAATTTTTGGTCAAAATACGTGTTTATGCGTATTTTGCAACGAAGCTATTTTCGGGTATCAAAACACTTTGTTTTGATATCAAACCTGTTTTCTAACTTAGTTAAACATGTTTTAACATGTTTAACTCATCACTTTTAGTCTAGTGCTTGTTTAGGGTCGTAAGTCAAGCGGTCTTGACAACCGCTTAGACTTTCGAACCCGACCCGTTTGGTCGATCGTTAGGATCCGACCAAGCATATATTGTGACCATAGTTGTATAGGGAATAACCTTCCAAGGTTATACCTTATGGTCACATAGTTTAATTAGTTGTATGATAGGTAGTTTATATGCCTTAGGAAAATGACCAAAATGCCCTTTTCATGCATAATTTGATTTTAAGCATATGTAACCTAACTTTTGTCACTAAAACTAATTATGCAACGTATTTAAACATGTTAGGGCATATAATACTTGTCATATGACTAGTTAGACGTCTCGAACGCGCTTTTGCGCGAGCGACGCGTTAAAGCAGCGTAAGCTACCCTAATGGGTCGTAACGGGTCGTAAGCACTTAGGATAGGTTCCAATTTAGAATGTAGGCTTTGTTAAACCATATCACATGAGTTCCAATACTCATTTGGTTTACGAAACCTCATTCTACCCGATCTTCCGTTTTAGGTGTCGATTTATTAACTAGCGATCCGATTACTAGGTGCTATTTGATTTCCTTGGTTTGCCCGAGCATTGATAGTTCATTAAATCAAGGATACTTTGCACTTCGAAGTGAGTACATAGTTCCCCTATTTTACTGTTTTTCAATTGTTTTGGGGTGATTCATATGTGCTAAACGATTTCGATGATTTCAAAAATGAATACTATGGTTTATATAAAACACAACGATTTTCGATAATGTGAACGAACTTGTTGGACGTATTTACATAACGAATGACATTCATTAACAATGATCAAGCCGACCAGTATTAGGTTATGGTACCATAGGATCTGACAAATCCCGTTATCGGACAACCACCATGGTTATGTATGGGGGTTATGTGGGTAACGACTGAACCTGATGATTGTTAACTTACCCTTTGGTGGTTTGTTAATACGAGTTGAACAATGGACGAGTTGCGAAGGTTTGAATGTTATAAACGAGACGACCAAAAGTTAGTTTTCACAATTAAAATGAGAACGATTAGAATGATTGAACGATGTTGAATGATTAAATGATTATGAACGATTGGAACGATTTAAACAAATGAACTATGGTTTATAACGAGAACGAGTTAAACGATTTAAACGATGGGTTTTTGGTATGTGATTAGATAAACGGGACGGGTGTAATGTGATAAAAGCATGGTATATACGCCGTTGGTACTTCTTATATATAAGTGCTTTTATCATATTACATTCCGTAGCGTTATTTAGTTCACTTGGACGAATGATTTTGAACGATGTCACACAACGATGTTTACTAAACGATATAAACCATACGAGTTTTATTACTAGAATGATTTACGATTTGGTTTACTTAAACAAATGTTTTGGGTTAAGATTCATGGCAACGAGATTTTATAAACGATAACCAACTTGTTTTGAGCTGGTTAATCTTATTGCAATATCAAACTCTTTTTAAAACAAGGTTTTCAACTATCGACTCTTGTAGTCAAACGAGGTATTGTAATACAAATTCGAGCCATGAATCTGACACTCTCACAAAACCTATGTGCTCGCTGGTGATGTGCGATAAAGTGTCGTATATATTAGGTGTATATTTTAAGCCCTTTTTAACACTTATTTTAGCCAAGTTTTAAATTTATAAAACACGATATTTCACTAACACTAAACACACATATGGGCAAGTGCACCCATCGTTGAGTGTAGTATAGCGTTGGTAAGATACCAAGGTCGTCCAAGGACACAAGAGCTTTTAGTACCGGTTTATCCTCAACGTCTAACCAAAATAAAAGTTTAGAAAAATGTTTTAAACAAAGAAAATTAAAAACTAACTAAAATGCTGAAAATAAAAATAAAAGAAAAACAGATAGACAAGATGAATCACTTGGTTCCGACTCGTATCTAGTATAACCTTTGATTATTTCCGCACTTTTGCACATAATTAAGAGATTATCTTAGTTATTGTAGTAGGCCCCTCTTTTGAAGGCGACGTTACCCTCACCCCAGTAGTCTGAGTCAGCAGGGATACAGTCCTAAAAGGGTGGATTATTGGAAGATAATGAATTAAGTTATTAATGCAGTATTGTGGTAGGCCCCGCTTTTGGCGGTGACGTTACCCTCGGCTAAGTAGTCTGAGTCAGCAGGGATACAGTCCTAAATAGCCGGGTTATAGTATTAATAGTAGTTAACTTATGAGGGGATCAAAGAGTTTGGACCCCCGCCATCCAATACCGTGAAGTATTGAAGGAGGTCCTACTAAATTTGACCCAGGTCCATTGCAGGACCTCTAAACGCTGAACAATGGCAAGACCTTTACCAAACCGTTCCCTTAACCCCCTACCAGGTAGCCAACATATCTCCATATAGACCGTGGAGATATGAATGGTGAAAATCCTTTATTTTATATAGACAGTAAAATAATGCCAAGACACCACGGACAAACGATAAGGAAAGATCACCTTCAACATAAGTAACTAGTTATTAAAGTCATTAATACAAAACCAAATAAAAAGTGCAAAAGATTAGAAATAAAAAGTATTATACTAGACACTTTGTCTTCACCAAGTGATGTAAGAGACTTAGGCAAACATGGCCTTGATTGTCAAGAACTCTTACGATCAATCTTGGATCCCGAGACGACTCACACACTCTACGATGGACAATGGATGATGGTGGTGGATGATGGTGTTGTGATGGTGGTGGGTGGTGGATGAAGTGTGAGAGAGGTGGTGTGCCAAGGGATGAGATGAAATGAATCCAAGCACTCCTATTTATAGGCTGAACAGAGAGCTGGACACGGCCCCGTGTCCGCTGGGCACGGCCCCGTGTCCGTCTGACAATCTCTCTCCTCATTAATTGTAATTCGCAATTACAATAAATGCGCCTGCTGTACTTTCGACACGCCCCCGTGTCCGCTGAGCACGGCCCGTGATGGGCAATAGAAGCTTCTATAGGTTTGTCTTTTCTGCTGCTTCTTGGGCACGGCCCCGTGCTGGCTGAGCACGGGGCGTGTTCAGTCTTCTGATTTCTCTATTTTGCTTTGGAAGGTGCCGTTGAGGGTTCGGGCAGTCCACTAATATTCCTTTTCTTGTATTTATGTTGGATTTAGCTGTCTTTTTGCTTCTTTTGCGTTTTTGAGCTCATTTAATCCTGAAAATACAAAAGGAAGACAAAAACACTCTTTTTCCAATATTAGTACTTAAAAAGGGTTAGTTTTATGCCTCATTTGATGTAATTTATATGTTGCATTTTACATACATCACCGGCATTTCTTTGTTGACTTTATTTTCGCATATGTTTCAGGTGGTGTTGAATGATGTTGATTGCTACTAGGATGCATGCTCACTTAGGACTGGACGAGGCCTTAGTGACTAAATAACAAATGATAGACAATGTGGTTGTGTTTTAACTTTAATTTCAAGACAATGTAAATGGTTAATATTTAAATAAAACTAAACTTTTGAATCCATGGTTGTGAAACAGTAATTCTGTCGCTCCACTCCCCGACGTTTCCGCCGCGGTTTCGTTGTTTTACGCGGTCGGGGTGTGACAGAAGAGTTGGTATCAGAGCCAATGGTTATAGGGAATTAAGTTATTAGTAATGCTTTAACCTAGACTATAACTTTTCTTGGACCCTAACGCAAGAAAACTTGCGTTTAGATTTTTAAAACAATACCGTCACCTATCTTTAGGTGATAACCACAACGAGAACACTATAACAAATCTGATTTTAAAATCAATCACCCTCCCTTTGGATGATTCATTTTTGGCTTAATGCCTTCCAAGTTTTTTAAAATCTCGTCAAAGTTTGGGTCTTATAATGTGAAAACGTGCAATATGGGAGGGTGGTTGCCTGTATCCTGAGTTTTCTGTCTAAGGCTAGAGTATTCGTACAAATCCACATAATTGGACCAGTCACTCTTACCTGGGAACTCTTGGGGTGAGTGTCCACTTATAAGCTAAAGCATGTCTTCGCGATACATTATTTTGACCCATTTACTTTGATTAGTCACTGTGTGTCGTTTGTTTGTTCGAGGTAACGAATGAATGATCGCCTTCATTATGTTTTGTCGATGTTTTCAATACCTCTTTTATTTATCCAATTGTCAATCTCACTCGTTTCTCATGTTTCCTTGTTCTTTTTAGAAAATGCCTCCTCGACGAGATGCACAACCTCAAACTAATGCCGAAATCGCAGCTCTTGTCGCTCAGCAAATGGCTGCTGTGATTCCGAATCTAATTACCCAGATCAATCAAGCGAACAACAATAATAACAACAATGCTCAGTGCAGTTTTAAGACTTTCAATTCGGCTAAACCACTAAAGTTTTTTGGGTCTCAAGGAGCAACTGCGCTCCTACAATGGTTCGAGAGTCTGGAGAGCACATTTAGACATGTTCAGTGTCCGAATGAATGAAAGGTTGAGTTTGCATCCAGTTTTTTCAAGAAGCGTGCTCTTACATGGTGGAACGGTGTAATGCGAGATAGGGGTACCGATGTGGCAATGGCACAAACTTGGGAAGAGCTTCGGGTTCTCATGATGAAAGAGTTCTGTTCCTGTCACGAGATAAGGGATTTAGAAAGAGAATTTGATGATTTGAAACAAGATGGGGGAGAACACCGTGCGTATACGGATCGTTATGAGGAGCTAAGCTTATTGTGTCCTACTATGGTTACCCCGTTGGCGAAAGAGATTGAGAGGTATATCGATGGTCTACCCGATTCTGTGCAAGACATTGTAACTGGTAATAATCCTACCACTGTGCGTCAGGTGATTGAATTGGTTGCAACCCTAACTGATTCTCAAGTCAGGAATGGTAAACTTACTCGTAAGGGTGACAAGAAGCAGTCGACCGACACTGTTCAAGACAAGGGTAAGGGTAAGAAGAAAGGCGAGTCATCTAGGAGGTCGAGGAAGCATAAGGCTTCCCAAAACTTTGCTGTTACTGCACAGGACACTCAGAACCCACCAGCACAACCTCCTGCCAAGAAACAGTATGCTGGTACCGCAGCTCACTGTACTCGGTGCAATGGACATCATGTGGCACATCAAGCTTGTAAATAGTGCACCATTTGTGGTAAACTTGGGCATACAACCAACATTTGTCGTTTGGGTCAGAATTAAGCTGCTCAGAATCAAGCTCCAGTTCAGGGAAATGCTGCTAGATTTCCACCTGGTTCATGTTATAATTGCGGAGAGATGGGTCACTTCCGCAACAATTGTCCGAGGCTTGCAAACCCGAATGCAAACGCAAATCCCGCTCGTGGACGAGCATACAACTTAAATGTAAACGATGCGCATGCTGACAACGAGGTTGTTAATGGTACGTTCCTTGTGAACCATTAACCTGCATCTGTTCTTTTTTATTCTGGTGCCGATAGAAGTTTTGTATCATTATCATTTGAGCCTTTGCTTGCGATACCTAGAACTAAACTGAGGAAACCTTTATCTGTCGAAGTTGCTACTGGTAAACCTCATTTACTCGATTCTGTCATTCGCGATTGTCAATTGAACCTCGATAACCATCTTTTTCCTATTAACCTCATACTGATGCAACTTGGGAGTTTCGACGTTATCATAGGGATGGATTGGTTAAGTAAGTTTCATACTGAGATGGTTTGTTTTGATAAGATTGTTTGTATTCCTCTTTCATTTGGTAAAGTTCTAGAAGTTCGTGGCGAGAAACCATCTGGAGGTTTGAAACTCATGTCGTGTGTGAAAGCCCAAAGTTATTTACGAAAAGGATATGTGGCTTTCCTGGCACATGTCACTGAGGAGAAAGGTAAGAACAAGTGTATTCAAGATATTCCGATTGTTCGCGATTATCCAGAGTTGTTTCATGATGAACTGCCTGGTTTGCCTCCAGTTCCTCAAGTCGAGTTTCATATTGATCTTGTACCTAATGCCAACCCGATTACGAAAGCACCTTATCGTCCTGCACCGTCTGAGATGCAAAAGTTATCGAAACAGCTTCAAGAGTTATCTGATAAAGGATTCATCCGACCGAGTTATTCACCTTGGGGCGCTCCAGTCCTGTTTGTGAAAAAGAAAGATGGATCTTTCCAAATGTGTATCGATTATCGTGAGTTTAACAAGCTTACCATCAAGAATCGATATCCCCTACCACAAATCGATGATCTCTTTGATCAGCTGTAAGGTGCTACATGTTTTTCCAAGATCGATCTGCGTTCTGGGTATCATCAGCTTCGTGTACTCGAAGAAGATATTCCCAAAACTGCTTTCTGCACGAGATATGGTCACTACGAGTTCACTGTCATGCCTTTTAGTTTGACGAATGTCCCAGCTATTTTCATGGATTTAATGAATAGGGTTTGTAAACCTTATTTAGACAAGTTCATCATTGTGTTTATTGACGACATTCTCATTTATTCAAAGTCTCGAGCCGATCACGAACAACATCTTCATCTGACGATGGAACTCCTGAAAAAGGAACAACTTTTTTCTAAATTCTCCAAGTGTGAATTCTGGCTTAAAGAAGTTCAATTTTTGGGTCATATTGTTAACAAGCAGGGTATTCATGTGGATCCTTCCAAAATAGCTGCTATTAAGGATTGGAATACACCTACGACACCCACAGAAGTTCGTTCTTTTCTTGGTCTTGCTGGGTATTATCGACGATTTATTTCGAACTTCTCAAACATTGCGGTTCCTCTCATTGCTTTGACTCAGAAGAATAAGCCTTTTGAGTGGGGGCCTAAACAAGAAGAAGCGTTTCAAACGCTGAAACGAAAACTCTGTGATGCTCCTGTTTTATCTTTGCCCGATGGAAACGATGATTTCGTTGTCTATTACGACGCGTCGAATCTAGGCCTTGGTTGTGTTCTTATGCAATGAGGTAAAGTCATAGCCTATGCGTCAAGACAATTGAAAATACACGAGAAGAACTACACGACTCATGATCTTGAGTTGGGTGCTGTGGTTTTTGCTCTCAAAATCTGGAGACACTATCTCTATGGAATGAAATGTGTGGTTTTCACAGACCACAAAAGTCTCCAGCACATTTTTAATCAGATGGAACTGAACATGAGACAAAGACGATCGGTAGAACTACTGAACGATTACGACTGCGAGATTCGCTACCATCCTGGTAAGGCGAATGTTGTAGCCGATGCGCTAAGTCGAAAAGAACGAGTCAAGCTTAATTTTGTTTACACTCTATCCGATATTCAAACACGTGTCTCTCAAGCTCAACAATCTTATGTTACACAAGATTTAATGGGTAAGGAATTACCACGTCAACTAGAGCTTAAACTCGAAATGAAAGACGATGGGTTACTCTATTTCAAGAATCGTTTGTGGATTCCAAAACAAGACGATCTTCGCACTTTAGTGATGGACGAATCTCACAAGTCACGATATTCTATTTATCCTGGTGCTGACAAAATATACAAAGATCTTCATACTTAGTATTGGTGGCCTGGTATGAAAAATGATGTTGCTTTGTATGTATCGAAATGCCTAACTTGTCTCAAAGTCAAGGTTGAACATCAACGACCATCTGGTTTGCTTGTACAACCAGAGATACCGGTATGGACGTGGGAGAACATTGCTATGGATCTCATCACTAAGTTACCGCGTAAATCTAGAGGTCACGATGCTATTTGGATAGTCATTGATCGATTAACGAAATCAGCACACTTTTTACCGATTCGAGAGGATCTATCTGCTGATAAACTTGCCAAGATTTTTGTTGACGAGATTGTGTCTCGACATGGTGTTCCGTTAGATATCATATCTGACCGTGATGCTCGATTTTCATCTCACTTTTGGAAGTCCACGCAATCTGCTTTGGGAACTCAACTAAATCTAAGAACAGCTTATCATCCCCATGTGACAACTGGCACCGAACCGGTAATTTCCGTACACTTTAATTATTATTTAATGACTGCAATTATGTGCTTAATTGTCAACATTGTCTTATTACATACTATACATGTGAATTCATGCACGTTTTATACTACAAGAATTACTTTATGATTTCGTTGCGTCAAAAAAATACTAGTAAACTCACCGGTAAGACACAATGTGTCAACAACTCTGCAGAAAGCAATTAGACAATAGAATTGGAGCCTAGGTGTAGGTCCAATGACAAGAATGCATTAAAACCCAAGAGTACATACAAGGGTTAACATATAGATGCTCCGAAAGCTAAAATACGCAATTAAAAGCACCCGAAACACACTTTAAGTGCAGAATTTTATTAAATTCAGCTCAAATCAGCTTTTAAACATGTAAATATCATGCAGAATTTACGTTTCATTATCCAGAATACTTCCCTAAGTGTCGGGAATTGAAAGGATTACAAAAGGATACTTAAAAGACACTAAACGGTGCAATTTAGCACTTTAACGGAACAGTGTCTAACCGAACAACCGGACATCACCCGGAACTCCAAAATAATGCTAGAAGCATTGTTTTATTATTTCTTGACTAATTAAGGTCCCTAAACATCATATTACACCCTAAAACACCTAAACACACTTAACACTAAATTTAATACTTGACATGTAACTAGAAGAAGTAACTCGGGATTGAAACTCAACTAAACATCACCCCCCCCCCTAACCGGTTATGAACATGTGATACCCCCTGATTTTCTTTGAATTGTTAATTAGATATGTTAGTCCTTCATGGAACACATTATCCTTTGGGTATGGAAATGTTGGAAGTCATTACTTATAAACCACAAGACCTTGCACCATTGTCATTCATCTTCTCCAACAAACAAAAAAAAAAAAAACCCCCATTGATCCTCCATACCTACGGCTCCATCTCTCACACTTCACACTTCCATTTTCACTTCAATATCAAGCATTCCAAGGTGATTCCAAGGTGCCTCGGGTCTATTTAGGAAGGTGGTAAGCAACGAAATTGGAAGGACCTCTCTTATTTGCTTTTATCCACTCCATTTGTCCTCTTGATCATCCCTAGCCTTAAGCTAGTGGTAAGAACTTAGATCATTTCATTCTTCATCTTATTTAGGTGGTTAAAGAATGATACATGATGTTAATCTTGGATAACACTAAGAATCACAAGAAAAGAACTTGAACATAAGCTTTAAATATGAAGAGATCATGTTGTTTAGTGTTGATATACTTGTTGATGGTTGATTGTTTGTAGAAATGATGTTGATCATCATGTAGTCTTGCTAGATCATGATTAAAAACATAACCTAGCAAGATGAGGGGATGAACATGTTAAAGGTTATAATTCATCCTCACAAAAAGTCATGAACTTGAATAAATATGATGTTTCTTGTAAAATAATGAACAAGCAAGTTTAAAGTTTTGTAAATCTAAATATTTCAAGTATGATTTACCAAGAAACCAAGTTAAAAATACAAGTTTCACTAAATCTTGGTTCTTACATAAATAAACATCACTTTTAGTGGTTAACAAAGTAAAGAAACACATGTGTAACAAGAAAAATACATGAAGAAGTATTTTTAGAAAACATGAACACAAGTTGTAAATGACTAACTCTTTCAAGAAAGTGATTTACAAACAAATAACCATGTTTTTAAGGGTAACTAGACCTACTAAATAACATGGTAAGTTACTACAAGTTTTTACAAAAACTTCAAGTTCATGATATAGGGTGATTTACATGATTTTGGCTGTAGTAAGACTTGGATGAGTTGTTGATGCTTGATGATGATTTAAAAGAAAATAAACACATGTTTTGAAAACATGGGAAACCTCCATTTTTAGGGGAAACTCTGTCAAAATTTTATAAATTTTTGACACTTAGAAAAATATAAGTTTTTGAGAAACTTACCTCCTAAAAATGTATTTAAAAACATTTACCAAGGTTTCCCAAACCTTTGTGTTAAGAAATGAGGATTTCTTCAAGAATAAAAATGGATATTAAGTATGTATATTTTTGAGAAAAATATATATATTTATTGATCGCCAAATTTTGTGCTAAGTGTATGTAGTATGTATTATACTTGATAGTGTATTAGGACTTGAAAATACACTAAATACTCATGAGAAGTAAAAACACAAAAATTACACATACAACGTACAAGATACATAATTCGGGTGCAAAATACAAGATACTTATATTGATTTTTAAGAAAATAATATAAGTAAGATGCATAGTTAAAAATATAAATTATTTTTAACACAAGAACAAATGCACAAAGGATAATGACTGTACTTGTGCGGTACAAGTCTAGTGCCTAACGATAATAAAACAAGTTTAGGTCATGACGCATTATAAGCAAAACCCGGTGAAGTTTACGACGCAAGGAACGCAAAGTTGTGAGTTCATGCTCCCCCTTTTCTTTAACTGTTTTCAGTTTTATAACTTCGGGGGTGAAATACATGTTACTGAATGTTTACAGGAAAGTTCGTGTCCCCACTTTTAATCTTTAACATACTTTTAAACTTGGGGCGAACACATGAAAATTGATACTTGATATAATAAACGAGAATTGATAAACGAGAATTGATACTTGACATGATGAATACATAAACAATAAGCACTCTTGGTGATCACTAGTACCAAGTATGATGCGTTTTGAGGATTGATACGAGAAATCGTGTCACGAATAGGGTACCATAAGCACCATTAATCGTGTACATACTTAGACCGCAGAACAAAAGGTTAGATCTAACGGGTGTCCGGCCAGCCACACTCTCGGTGAACACTAGTACCGAGTAGTGCTTTTGTGTCTCCGTCGTGAATCGACAACTAGAAAAATGCCTATGGTTTGGTGACTTCCTATGTCGTGTCACATGTTAATGGCCTTGCAACCCATTAACTACACAAGAATACTTTATTTGTATGAAGTTCGTACACAAGAATACTTTATTTGTACGAAGTTCGTACACAAGAAAACTTTATTTGGTTCATACCACAAGAATACTTTATTTACACAAGAATACTTTATTTTCAGAAGATACTTATCATGATTTCATACAAAGTATACAAACGTGTTCAATACAAAGCTGCATGAATTCACACCAACATTATGTTGACGTTTTTTTTCCAAAACTCACATGTATTTCAGGTAACTAAAAGTAGATGTGCGCGCGGTCTTACTCATGCTCGTGGATGTCGTTTATGTTTGTCTTAAATAAGTTGTAAACTTTCAGACAATATGTTGTTTCGTGATGTAAACTCTTAACTATGTTTTCCATTATGTAATGGTAATGGTAATGGTGTTTAAAGTTCTTTTATGAGCATGTAGTATGTTTACCAATCGTATGCAATGAAAACCTTTCATGATCACACCTCGTGCTTCCGCCGCAGAAAGGGGTGTGACAGATTGGTATCAGAGCTACGATTGTAGTGAACTAGGATTCCTTCTCGAGTCTAGACTACAATCTCTAGGATCCTTTCAAGAAAACGATTTTTTCAAAAAGTTTTCATTGCATAAAACTGTCCGTGACATCCACTACCTGAAACTGTTTACAAAGAGTCAAGAAAAGGCACTACGAGACTTAGGGTGCACTGGAGTAGCACTTGCCATTGATTAAGAATTACTTGCAATTATGAGTGATAATTGATACTTACATATACTAGAAGTAGAACGTCACAAGTATATGTGACTTTACCTGAAAACAATGGCCTATCTGAAGGAAGAGATACGAGGATGAAACGAACTGTGCGGACTGTGCAAGGAGTTACGTAATTATGGATGCATACATAATTATGGAATTCAGTGCACAGAAATCACAGCAAGTCTTGTCACGTATAGATTCCCTCAGTGCAAGAAAAGGTCGAACGTGAACACCCCTCCCCCAGCCTACTAAGTACTCCGTTGGAGTAATAATTGTTTGATGTCACTTATGTGGTATATGCCTGAATATATATACTACTACTGTCTCGTAAGACGATATCAAACAAATATCTAACCCTGCTGTGTTGTGTTCTGATAGAACATGGCGCCCAGGAAAGCTGTGAATGCTCGCAATGATGATCAACCCCCTCCTCCTCTTCTACCGAGGACTGCTGAAGAGCTGAACGCTCTACTGGAAGAAAGGATCTCCGCTGCTATCGCCCAATTTGAGGCAAACCGTACTGCAAACAGTGGAGGACCAAGCAATGCTAGGCGTAATGGGAATGGAGATTCGTCTGGAGGAAATGCAGCTCCAGGTAACCTTAAGACGATTTGCTAAGCATGGAGAAATTTATGAACGGTCTTTGTTTCATTATTTCTTCGATTGCTCACGTGAGAATTGGTTGAATCAATTCCAGGCTACACTTTCAAACAGTTTCTCGACTGCAAACCGATGAACTACGACGGCACAGGAGGTGTAGTAGCATTTGTACGCTGGACGGAGAAGACTGAAGCTACTATCCGCATGAGCAAGTGTACCATGGATCAGCAAGTCACTTTTGCTACTGGGTTGTTTGTCGATGAAGCTCTGACTTGGTGGAACTTGAAAGTCCAAACCTTGGGCGATGATGCCGCTTATGGCCTAACTTGGGATGAACCGAAGGAAAGAATGAGAGAGAAGTACTGCTCTCGTGCTGAACTCCAAAGACTGGAAACGGAGTTCTGGCACTTGACTATGGAAGGTGCTGACATTAATGGTTATACTCGAAGGTTCCACGATCTGTCTAGAGTGCTTCCCTACATGGTGACTCCCGAATTTAAGCGCGTTGAATGCTACATTTGGGGACTGGCCTCAGAATTCCGTGGCATGGTAACTTTGGCCAAACCCCAAACTATCACTGAGGCTGTAACTCTGGCTGTCAGCCTTATAGAAGATTGTGTTCGTATGAAGAAGCTATCTCTGAACCCAACAGAAAAGACCGAGACGCATGCTGAGTCATCCGGCGACAAGAAAAGGAAACATGCAAACCTGAATCAAGCAACTCGTAACAACAAGGGTTTCAACAAGAAGCGGGACACTAACCCGCCTCAGGAGACGAAAACCCTTGCAACCATGAATGACGCTCCTGCCAAGAGGTACCTGGGCACTCGGCCCATTTGCAACAATTGCAAGCATCATCACGAAGGGGTTTGTCGCGTTCCAAAATGCGACAAGTGCGGAAAACTGGGTCACCATACTGAGGATTTTTGGGGAAAAGGAAATAAGAACGGGAATGGAAACCGCAACGGGGCTGGTAATAGAAACAATGGTGGAAATGGAAATGGTGCTGGTAACGGGAATGGGCGAAACCAAGGATGCTTCAGTTGTGGAAGCAAAGATCATTTCATGAAAGACTGCCCAAAGGGGAACAACGCTCAGGCTCGAGCATTTATGATTGGAGCAAGGAACGCACGCGAGGACCCTAACGTGGTCACCGGTACGTTTCTCATTAACAATCACTTTGCATCCATATTATTTGACACTGGTGCCGACTATAGCTTCATGTCTGTGGAATTTAAACGTATGCTTGGAATAGAACCTAGTAGATTAGATATTCCTTATTCTATAGAGCTAGCCAATGGTAAACTTGTTGAATCGGGCGAAGTTGTTAGAGGCTGCACATTAGAACTTGGTGAAAGAAGAATTAGCATCGATCTCTTACCTATTCAATTGGGTAGCTTCGATGTAGTGGTCGGAATGGACTGGTTGTCCAAGAACAAAGCTGAAGTTATTTGTCACAAGAAAATCATTCGCATCCCGTTGGCGAATGATGAAACTCTCATCGTGCATGGAGAAAAACGAGACGCGCCTCTTCGAATCATCAGTTGTATGAAGGCACAGAAGTGCTTAAGGAAAGGATGTGTTGCTTTCCTAGCGCATGTTGTAGACAAGAAGGCTGAGGAGCCGAAACTCGAAGACATCCCTGTAGTGAGGGAATTCCCTGATGTTTTTCCAGAAGATCTGCCAGGATTACCTCCACAACGACAAGTCGAATTCCATATAGACTTCGTTCCAGGAGCCGCTCCTGTAGCCAAGGCACCCTATCGACTTGCACCATCCGAAATGCAAGAATTATCTACACAACTCCAGGAGTTGTTGGATAAAGGATTTATAAGGCCAAGCTTCTCGCCCTGGGGAGCTCCAGTATTGTTCGTGAAAAAGAAGGATGGGACACTGCGGATGTGTATTGATTACAGAGAATTAAACAAGTTCACTATCAAGAATCGGTACCCGTTACCGAGGATTGATGACTTATTTGATCAGTTGCAAGGATCAAGCTACTATTCCAAGATCGACCTTTGATCTGGATACCATAAGTTAAGGATACAAGAGGAAAGTGTACCAAAGACTGCATTCAGAACGCGCTATGGGCATTACGAGTTTCTTGTAATGCCATTCGGACTGACGAACGCGCCAGCAGTATTTATGGATCTGATGAACTGCGTATGCAAACCATATCTCAATAAATTCATGATTGTATTTATCAATGATATCCTGATTTACTCATGAACAAAGGAAGAACATGAGCAACACCTCAGAACCATTTTGGAGTTACTGAAGAAAGAGAAACTTTATGCAAAGTTCTCAAAATGCGAATTCTGGATTCGCGAAGTAAAATTTCTTGGTCACGTTGTGAACGAAAAGGGCATTCATGTGGACCCATCCAAGATCGAAGCAATAAAGAATTGGGAAGCCCCCAAAACCCCAACTGAAGTTCGACAATTTTTGGGCTTAGCGGGCTATTACCGACGTTTCATCGAGAATTTCTCAAAGATAGCTCAACCGCTAACGACCCTTACACAGAAAGACAAGAAATACGACTGGGGTTACAAACAGGAAGAAGCCTTCCAGCTACTTAAAAGTAAGCTATGCGATGCACCAATACTATCATTACCCGAAGGCACTGAAGACTTCGTGGTATACTGCGACGCCTCACGACAAGGTTTGGATTGCGTGCTCATGCAACGCCAGAAGGTCATCGCTTATGTTTCAAGACAATTAAAGGTGCATGAAAGAAACTATACCACTAACGACCTGGAGCTAGGCGCAGTGGTATTCGCCTTGAAGATCCGGTGACACTATCTATATGGTACTCGATGTACAATCTTCACAGATCACAAAAGCCTACAGCACATATTTGATCAGAAAGAACTAAACATGCGACAGTGACATTGGGTTGAGCTGCTGAACGATTATGACTGTGAGATTAAGTACCATCCTAGAAAAGCAAACGTTGTAGCAGACGCACTAAGTCGAAAAGAAAGGGTTAAGACCCTAAGGGTTCGAGCGTTAGAAATGACTATTCGAACGAACCTCACTGCACGTATTCATGATGCACAACAAGAAGCTCTTAAAGGAGAAAACCGTAAAGCTGAATACCTCTGGGGTATGTTGAAATATATGGTGCCAAATGAAGAGGGAGCCTTATACTTTAAGAAGCATATTTGGGTTTCGTCTATGGCGGTATTCGAGAAGTCATCCTTGATGAAGCACATAAATCGAAATACTCGATCCATCCAGGATCGGACAAGATGTATCAAGACTTAAAAGAATACTATTGGTGGCCGAGACTCAAGAGCGACGTTGCTGTTTATGTTGGAAAATGCCTAAGCTGTGCTAAGGTTAAGGCCGAATATCAGAAACCATCCGGCCTACTGCAACAACCACAGATACCCATGTGGAAGTGGGAGCAAATCTCGATGGACCTCATAACGAAATTACCCAAGACCCCGAGAGGGCACGGTATGATATGGGTGATAGTCGATCGGTTAACGAAATCTACGCACTTCCTACCGATCCGAGAAAAAGACAGCACCGGAAAGCTTGCTGAAGTATACCTAAAGGAAATTGTGGCACGCCATGGAGTGCCAATCTCAATTATTTCAGACAGAGATGGACGCTTTGTCTCAAGAATCTGGCAATCATTCCAGGAAGCCTTTGGATCTCAGCTAGATCTAAGCACGGCATTCCATCCACAAACAGACGGCCAGATCGAACGAACCATACAAACGTTAGAAGATATGCTTCGCGCATGTGTCATGGACCTAGGCGGCAGCTGGGATACTCATCTATCCTTAGTTGAGATTTCCTACAATAATAGTTACCACACAAGCATAAAAGCCGCACCGTTCGAAGCTCTGTATGGCCGCAAATGCCGATTGCCCTTATGTTGGGCAGACGCTGGAGATAAACGAAGGGTTGGTCCTGAACTTGTACAAGAGACAACCGACAAGATCATGCAGATCCGAGAGCGCATTAAGGCGGCTCGAGATCGACAAAAGAGCTACGCTGATCGAAGATGAAAACCATTAGAATTCGAGGTGGGAGATAAAGTGTTGTTAAAAGTCTCACCTTGGAAGGGCGTAGTAAGATTTGGAAAGCGTGGAAAGCTGAATCCACCATACATCGGACCATTCAGAATTTTAGAAAGAATTGGTACCGTAGCATACAAGTTGGAATTACCGGAAGAACTTAATGGAGTACATGATACGTTCCATGTATCCAACACAAGAAGACGTGATCATCCCTGCGGATGAAGTACATATTGATGACGCCCTCCGATTTACAGAACAACCCGTTGAGGTTACAGACTGGAAAGTCAACAAGACCAGGAGGAGCACTGTTAAACTTGTCAAAGTACGTTGGAACTCTAAGCACGGACCCGAGTACACGTGGGAACGTGAAGACCAGTTCAAAGAAAAGTACCCCCACCTGTTCAAGAAGACTCCTGCGAGAGTTAGTTTAGCCTGAATTTCGGGACAAAATTCTTTTAACGGGGGGAGACTGTGACAACTGGCACCGAACCGGTAATTTCCATACACTTTAATTATTATTTAATGACTGCAATTATGTGCTTAATTGTCAACATTGTCTGATTACATACTATACATGTGAATTCATGCACGTTTTATACTACAAGAATTACTTTATGATTTCGTTGCGTCAAAAAAATACTAGTAAACTCACCGGTAAGACACAATGTGTCAACAACTCTGCAGAAAGCAATTAGACAATAGAATTGGAGCCTAGGTGTAGGTCCAATGACAAGAATGCATTAAAACCCAAGAGTACATACAAGGGTTAACATATAGACGCTCCGAAAGCTAAAATACGCACTAAAAAGCACCCGAAACGGACTTTAAGTGCAGAATTTTATTAAATTCAGCTCAAATCAGCTTTTAAACATGTAAATATCATGCAGAATTTACGTTTCATTATCCAGAATACTTCCCTAAGTGTCGGGAATTGAAAGGATTACAAAAGGATACTTAAAAGACACTAAACGGTGCAATTTAGCACTTTAACGGAACAGTGTCTAACCGAACAACCGGACATCACCCGGAACTCCAAAATAATGCTAGAAGCATTGTTTTATTATTTCTTGACTAATTAAGGTCCCTAAACATCATATTACACCCTAAAACACCTAAACACACTTAACACTAAATTTAATACTTGACATGTAACTAGAAGAAGTAACTCGGGATTGAAACTCAACTAAACATCACCCCCCCCCCCCCTAACCGGTTATGAACATGTGGTACCCCCCTGATTTTCTTTGAATTGTTAATTAGATATGTTAGTCCTTCATGGAACACATTATCCTTTGGGTATGGAAATGTTGGAAGTCATTACTTATAAACCACAAGACCTTGCACCATTGTCATTCATCTTCTCCAATAAACAAAAAAAAAAAACCCCCCATTGATCCTCCATACCTACGGCTCCATCTCTCACACTTCACACTTCCATTTTCACTTCAATATCAAGCATTCCAAGGTGATTCCAAGGTGCCTCGGGTCTATTTAGGAAGGTGGTAAGCAACGAAATTGGAAATACCTCTCTTATTTGCTTTTATCCACTCCATTTGTCCTCTTGATCATCCCTAGCCTTGAGCTAGTGGTAAGAACTTAGATCCTTTCATTCTTCATCTTATTTAGGTGGTTAAAGAATGATACATGATGTTAATCTTGGATAACACTAAGAATCACAAGAAAAGAACTTGAACATAAGCTTTGAATATGAAGAGATCATGTTGTTTAGTGTTGATATACTTGTTGATGGTTGATTGTTTGTAGAAATGATGTTGATCGTCATGTAGCCTTGCTAGATCATGATTAAAAACATAATCTAGCAAGATGAGGGGATGAACATGTTAAAGGTTATAAATCATCCTTACAAATAGTCATGAACTTGAATATATATGATGTTTCTTGTAAAATAATGAACAAGCAAGTTTAAAGTTTTGTAAATCTAAATATTTCAAGTATGATTTACCAAGAAACCAAGTTAAAAATACAAGTTTCACTAAATCTTGGTTCTTACATAAATAAACATCACTTTTAGTGGTTAACAAAGTAAAGAAACACATGTGTAACAAGAAAAATACATGAAGAAGTATTTTTAGAAAACATGAACACAAGTTGTAAATGACTAACTCTTTCAAGAAAGTGATTTACAAACAAATAACCATGTTTTTAAGGGTAACTAGACCTACTAAATAACATGGTAAGTTACTACAAGTTTTTACAAAAACTTCAAGTTCATGATTTAGGGTGATTTACATGATTTTGGCTGTAGTAAGACTTGGATGAGTTGTTGATGCTTGATGATGATTTAAAAGAAAATAAACACATGTTTTGAAAACATGGGAAACTTCCATTTTTAGGGGAAACTCTGTCAAAATTTTATAAATTTTTGACACTTAGAAAAATATAAGTTTTCGAGAAACTTATCCCCTAAAAATGTATCTAAAAACATTTACCTAGGTTTCCCAAACCTTTGTGTTAAGAAATGAGGATTTCTTGAAGAATAAAAATGGATATTAAGTATGTATATTTTTGAGAAAAATATATATATTTATTGATCGCCAAATTTTGTGCTAAGTGTATGTAGTATGTATTATACTTGATAGTGTATTAGGACTTGAAAATACACTAAATACTCATGAGAAGTAAAAACACAAAAATTACACATACAACGTACAAGATACATAATTCGGGTGCAAAATACAAGATACTTATATTGATTTTTAAGAAAATAATATAAGTAAGATACATAGTTAAAAATATAAATTATTTTTAACACAAGAACAAATGCACAAAGGATAATGACTGTACTTGTGCGGTACAAGTCTAGTGACTAACGATAATAAAACACGTTTAGGTCACGACGCATTATAAGCAAAACTCGGTGAAGTTTACGATGCAAGGAACGCAAAGTTGTGAGTTCATGCTCCCCCTTTTCTTTAACTGTTGTCAGTTTTATAACTTCGGGGGTGAAATACATGTTACTGAATGTTTACAGGAAAGTTCGTGTCCCCACTTTTAATCTTTTACATACTTTTAAACTTGGGGCGAACACATGAAAATTGATACTTGATATAATAAACGGGAATTGATACTTGACATGATGAATACATAAACAAGAAGCACTCTTGGTGATCACTAGTACCAAGTATGATGCGTTTTGAGGAATGATACGAGAAATCGTGTCACGAATAGGGTACCATAAGCACCATTAATCGTGTACATACTTAGACCGCAGAACAAAAGGTTAGATCTAACGGGTGTCCGGGCAGCCACACTCTCGGTGAACACTAGTACCGAGTAGTGCTTTTGTGTCTCTGTCGTGAATCGACAACTAGAAAAATGCCTATGGTTTGGTGACTTCCTATGTCATGTCACATGTTAATGGCCTTGCAACCCATTAACTACACAAGAATACTTTATTTGTACGAAGTTCGTACACAAGAATACTTTATTTGTACAAAGTTCGTACACAAGAAAACTTTATTTGGTTCATACCACAAGAATACTTTATTTACACAAGAATACTTTATTTTCAGAAGATACTTATCATGATTTCATACAAAGTATACAAACGTGTTCAATACAAAGCTGCATGAATTCACACCAACATTATGTTGATGTTTTTTTTTCCAAAACTCACATGTATTTCAGGTAACTAAAAGTAGATGTGCACGCGGTCTTACTCATGCTCGTGGATGTCGTTTATGTTTGTCTTAAATAAGTTGTAACTTTCAGACAATATGTTGTTTCGTGATGTAAACTCTTAACTATGTTTTCCATTATGTAATGTTAATGGTGTTTAAAGTTCTTTAATGAGCATGTAGTATGTTTACCAATCGTATACAATGAAAACCTTTCATGATCACACCTCGTGCTTCCGCCGCAGAAAGGGGTGTGACACCCCAAACAGATGGACAATCCGAGAGAACGATACAAACATTGGAGGATATGCTTAGAGCATGTGTGATAGACTTTGGTTGTAATTGGGATTCTCATCTACCGTTGATCGAGTTCTCTTACAACAACAGTTATCATGCTAGCATTAATTCAGCACCGTTCGAAGCTTTATACGGTCTAAAATGTCGTTCACCTGTCTGTTGGAATGAGATCGGTGAAGCTCAGCTTACTGGACCTGAGCTCATTCTGGAAACGACAGATAAAATCAAGAAAATTCGCGTTAATCTCCTGACAACTAGAAGACGTCAAAAGAGTTACGCGGATATGCGACGCAAGCCCTTGGAATTTCAAGTCGGAGACCGTGTCCTACTCAAGGTATCCCCTTGGAAGGGAGTGGTGAGATTTGGAAAGAAAGGAAAACTTGCACCACGATATGTTGGACCATTTAAGATTGTCGAAAGAAACGGAAAGGTTGCCTATCGACTAGAGCTACCTCCAGAACTTGGGAATATTCACCCAACATTCAACGTGTCCAATTTGCGAAAGTGTTTAGCCGATACTGATCTTCATATTCCACTAGACGAAATTCAAGTTGATGAAACGATGCACTTGTCGAGAAACCTGTGGAGATAATAAACCGTGCAGTCAAACAGTTGAAGAACAAGCGAATACGATTGGTCAAGGTTTGCTGGGAGTCCAAACGTGGCCCAGAGTTTACTTGGGAGCGTGAGGACCAAATGAAAGTGAAATATCCACATTTGTTTTCACAAGTTTCCTCTAGTTAAAATTTCAGGACGAAATTTCCTAAATTAGGGGAGACTGTGACAACTGTGCTCTGTAAATGATGTACGGTGTAAAACAATATCAATTATCAATGAAACGATGTGTTTCGGTGTTAATATTTGTGTATTTGTGTTTGACAATTTTACGATTTAATTCTAGTTCGATTTCAAAGCTTTAAATCGCTTTCTGGAAAGTTATACGCAAACTGATGCGTAAACGTAATCAGTTTAACACGAAAAACACTCCGGAATAGTGACAAAGGCTTAACATACCTTAAATAACCTTCACATAACTTAGAAATAAGTTTTGGATGGTTTGGTGTGTCGAAAACAAGTTTATTAGATTGTAGGGACTATTTGCGTCAAACTGCGAAAGTATGCCTATTCGTACTGTAACGAACATTCCGAAACATGATCATAAGTTAAACATACCCTAAATATCCTTTACATAGCTTAGAAATAGGCTTAAAAGGTTCGGTATGTGAAAATAAACTTATTTCATCAACAGGGACTAAAAGAGTCAAAAAGTGCATAATTTTGCATTTTCGCGCATATCTTACGTTCTGAACATATCCAGACATCCAAAAATTTTTGTAATCATAAAAATATTTTATTTTAGTGATTGGAATGCAAATACCATTCGTCGTGCAATTTGGATCGATTTCGCTTCCGTTCGAGTTTCGTCGTAATTAACCGAACAACGCAACCGTACGACCAAACGAACCGACATCCGAGATAATTTTAAGCATGCTTCAAGTCCCCTATGCTTTAACATCCTTGTAGAGCCTTGAAAATGGGTTAACGGGGTTCAAACGCGTCGAAAATGGCTTAAACGTGCTGCAGGGACCATTCTTGCTATTTCGGGAAACTTCTGGCTCAGATAGGGGGGTGGCGTCGCGCCACAGCAATAGGGTGGTGCCATGAAGGCATGCGACGGCCCTGTTTTGATAGAAACATCAGTTTTCAGCAACTAGTTTGAACTTGAGGGTCTTTTATGCAATTTCTAAATACTATGGACAGGTTTCAAGCTTCCCATGGTATTCTAAACCATGTTCCACAAGTGTATGGTTAGGATGGAACCTTGATTCTTGCAAAAAAAACTTGTCATGATCTTGTTAATCCAAGCTTACTATAAATAGAAGTGGGTTCTTCACTTCATTCCTCACAATTTGATCTCAATTCTTCTCTAAGTTGAAGCTCTCACTTGTGAAGCTTCATACCTGAGAATTTTGAGTTCAAATCTTCCTTGCTTGGACCTTTTGTAAGCTTCTTTCATGCTTTTATGCTTTTCAAGCATGAAAGTCAAAAAGTGTTTGACTTTCTTCTTTGACGAGTCTTTGGCCAACACAAAGTTCGTTTGAACTTTGCAATGTGAGCGTAACCACGATGGTTATAGTCCCTTGTGACTATACCTACTGATTACCACGTCGATTAGTCGAAGTGACGAGTCAAAGTTTCGGTCAAAATACGTGTTTATGCGTATTTTGCAATGAAGCTATTTTTGGGTATCAAAACACTTTGTTTTGATATCAAACCTGTTTTCTTACTTAGTTAAACATGTTTTAACATGTTTAACTCGTCACTTTTAGTCTAGTGCTTGTTTAGGGTCGTAAGTCAAGCGGTCTTGACAACCGCTTAGACTTTCAAACCCGACCCGTTTGGTCGATCGTTAGGATCCGACCAAGCATATATTGTGACCATAGTTGTATAGGGAATAACCTTCCGAGGTTATACCTTATGGTCACTTAGTTTAATTAGTTATATGATAGGTAGTTTATATGCCTTAAGAAAATGACCAAAATGCCCTTTTCATGCATAATTTGATTTTAAGCATATGTAACCTAACTTTTGTCACCAAAACTAATTATGCAACATATTTAAACATGTTAGGGCATATAATACTTGTCATAGGACTAGTTAGACATCTCAAACGCGCTTTTGCGCGAGCGACGCGTTAAAGTAGCGTAAGCTACCCTAATGGGTCGTAATGGGTCGTAAGCACTTAGGATAGGTTCCGATTTAGAATGTAGGCTTTGTTAAACCATATCACATGAGTTCCAATACTCGTTTGGTTTACAAAACCTCATTCTACCCGATCTTCCGTTTTAGGTGTCGATTTATTAACTAGCGATCCGATTACTAAGTGTTATTTGATTTCCTTGGTTTGCCCGAGCATTGATAGTTCATTAAATCAAGGATACTTTGCACTTTGAAGTGAGTACATAGTTCCCCTATTTTACTGTTTTTCAATTGTTTCGGGGTGATTCATATGTGCTAAACGATTTCGATGATTTCAAAAACGAATACTATGGTTTATATAAAACACAATGAGTTTTGATAATGTGAACGAACTTGTTGGACGTATTTACATAACGAATGACATTCAGTAACAATGATCAAGCCGACCAGTATTAGGTTACGGTACCATAGGATCTGACAAATCCCGTTATTAGACTACCACCATGGTTATGTATGAGGGTTATGTGGGTAACGACTGAACCTGATGATTGTTAACTTACCATTTGGTGGTTTGTTAATACGAGTTAAACGATGGACGAGTTGCGAAGGTTTGAATGTTATAAACGAGACGACCAAAAGTAAGTTTTCACAATTAAAACGAGAACGATTGGAACGATGTTGAACGATTAAACGATTATGAACGATTTGAAACGATTGGAACGATTTAAACAAATGAACTATAGTTGATAACGAGAATGAGTTAAATGACTTAAACGATGGGTTTTTGTTATGTGATTAGATAATGGGACGGGTCTAATGTGATAAAAGCATGATAGATACGCCGTTGGTACTTCTTATATATAAGTGCTTTTATCATATTACATTCTGTAGTGTTATTTAGTTCACTTGGACGAACAATTTTGAACGATGTCACACAACAATGTTTACTAAACGATATAAACCATACGAGTTTTATTACGAGAATGATTTACGATTTGGTTTACTTAAACAAATGTTTTGGGTTAAAATTCATGGCAACGAGATTTTATAAACGATAACCAACTTGTTTTGAGCGGGTTAATCATATTGCAATATCAAACTCTTTTCAAAACAAGGTTTTCAACTATCGACTCTTGTAGTCAAACGAGGTTTGCATTACGAATTCGAGCCATGAATCTGACACTCTCACAAAACCTTTGTGCTCGCCGGCATTTCTTTGCTGACTTTATTTTCGCATATGTTTCAGGTGGTGTTGAATGATGTTGATTGCTACTAGGATGCATGCTCACTTAGGACTGGACGAGGCCTTAGTGACTAAATAACAAATGATAGACAATGTGGTTGTGTTTTAATTTTAATTTCAAGACAATGTAAATGGTTAATATTTAAATAAAATGAAACTTTTGAATCCATGGTTGTGAAACAATAATTCTGTCGCTTCACTCCCCGACGTTTCTGCCACGGTTTCGTTATTTTACGCGTTCGGGGTGTGACAATAACCTAAGTTAATCCTAAATCACACAACCATCAAGCTTTGAGCTTGAACATCACTTGTGGGTTACCCTTGAACAAAACAGAAAGTTTGTGAAGTTTACACCTCTTATTTTACATGTCTCAACCTTGTTTTTAAGCCTAACTAACCATAGATGTGGTTATAAGCATAAGGACATAGGTTTGAGATGAGTTTCCTCAAGTTTAATCAAGTTTAATCAAGTTTATCAATGTTTGAATCAAGGACAGAAAAATCAGTCAACTTTGGAGCCCTTTTGGCGACGTTCTAGGCTCTGATTTTGAGGGAAAACCCTTGGAAACGTAGCTAAGGCTAATACAAAGAAGTAGGAAAAAGAATCGAGTGAATTGGATAAGAATTGAGTGAGTTATGCTCATTTTTGTGTGAAGGTATCAATCTGCTCGAACTTATGGAATCAGCTGTGATTTGTAGAGAGTTTGAGAGTGTTTTAGTGTTGCAAATTTGGTAGGGAGGCTGGTTATAAGTGGTATTTATAGGGGAAAGGATTAGGGTTAAGTTGGGTTGTCATTAGGTGAGAGTTTAAGCAATAAAAAAGAGAAATAATTCAGCAATATATGGCTGAATTGCAAGGGCTGTTTGGCAGCTTTTATATTTTTTTCTTTGTTGTTTAAATGATGTAAAATGTATAAATAAGATGTATTTTATACATGGTTAACATGTCCTACAATGTCTAGTGTGTATTAAACATGTATCAAGGCCTAAGGTATATTAAACATGAATTAAACTAAGAATAAAAAAAATACGTTATGCATAAGTATGTGTAACAAACCAATAACAAGTATGTACGACATGTGACTTGAGGTATCAAATGAGCATAAAGAACATGAATTTGCATCTTGCAATGACCCAATGTTTGTTTCAGAATCACGAACAGATGGTAGTTGTTTGCGAGTTAATCTTCGTAAGTATGCATTAAGTATAAACAACATGAATTTCATATAAAGATCTTTCATTTTTACCACAACCGAAGTCTCAGATTTACAATGGCTTGAAATGAATTACGATTACAAAGGAGACGAATTTTCGTAAGTAGAAATATACGACAGTTTTCTAATTAGGGTAAGTGCGGAAAAGCAGGGCGTTACAGTCTCCCCTCCTTTAGGAAATTTCTTCCCGAAATTTATTCAAGAGGAAGACTTTGAAAACGACATTTTGGTTAAAAAGAATGATTGACTAAAATTGAGATTTTGAAGTTTGAGACGTGTTGGGAAGGATGTATAAAATCGTTGAGGAACGAAGGGATAGGGTTTTGAAAAGAGTTTGTTCAAAAAAGTTTTGAGACATTAATCATAAGTAAAACGTGTATGTGTGTATAGGTAAAGTGGGCTTAAACAAGTTTAAATAATCCAAATGTAGAGGTATTTTAAAATATGCTATCTAAGAAAGAAAACTTTTATATAAAATGGTATGCATTTTGATTAAAAGTGTGGTCGCTTCGCAGGTTGTAAGAAAGCTTTAAAAGCAAAAGTATTTTAGGTTTCGAGCGTTTAAACCAATTTCTTGTAAACGTGGTTTGTATAAAAACCAAAGAATAACTGGGAACAACGGAGGTATGAGAGTGAACGAACAATCTAGTAGGTGAATGCGAGTACAAGAATGGTTTGAAGGTTGGAGACAATGCGATTATGAGTGTTGAGAATAAGGTCTCGTCATGGATAATTGGATGTAATGCGTTTGTGAGTTGTTAAAGTTTGTATTAGGTCTATAAGGTCTGCAAAACACCGAATTTCTCATGGGACGTTTTACGAAAGTTTGGTAACATGTTGAAAACACTTATATATAGGAAGTACCAGCGGCGTATCCACCATGTTTTGACCATGTTATGTCCGTTTCGTTATTCGCTTCATGTTACGTTCCGTGTCTTACCATACACACAGTAGTACACTCTATGGTCCTCATACGCCTATCACTATAATCCCGTGTACACCCGTGATTATATTGATCGTCGCATGATCCGCATAGCTTGTACTAGTTATGTATGAATCAGGGTTTACATAATTTGAAAATAAAAAAAATGAGTACGTATAAGAATGTATATTTACGTTTTAGTATATATGAGACCAACGTAAGCGCATCCCTCGGGTTTCACTCGCGCACAGGTACGAATGTATGAATTATGAGTATGAATAAAAGTATGAGCATAAGTATAAGTTTAAGTATGAATACGCATGTGAGTAAAGGTATGAACATAAAACGTATGGGTATGAATATGAATATGAGTATAAGTATAAGAATAAAACGTATGGGTATGAATATGAATATGAATATAAGTATAAGCATAAAACGTATTGTTATGAGTATGAGTATGAGTGCAAGTACGAATAATAATGATTGCGTATATAGTATTATTTTAAACATAATGAATTTAAGCATATAAAAACGATCAAAGGGTTGAGTATGTAAAAACGAACGGTTTAAGTGAAATTGTCATGAGATATTGACTAAAACATGTACGATGATATGAACGTATAGTTGTTTGAGAAAAACGTTGAGTTTATCAAATCAAAATAGATTGAGTTTGACTTGTAATGTAGAATCTAGTTTGTGGATGTCAAAAGTATGTAAAGCATCTATTGATTATGTGAGATGTACTTTGTAAAAGAACAGAAATGCTACTCTTGTTTTAAAAGAATTTATGTACGTTGAAGGTCGAACGTTCAGGCAATGTTCTGTTACTTCTGGACCAAGACTGTGCTTTCCTTGTGCTACTGGTTCTGTGGAAGGTCGAATGTTCAGGCAATGCTCTGTTACTTCTCTTGGCACGCCGGTCATGTCTGCTGGGGACCACGCGAAAATATCCATATTTTTAGATAGAAGCTCTTTTAGCTTTGTGTGGACTGCTGGTGAGATGGCGTTCCCGAACAAGATGGTTTGCTCAGGGTATTCATTGTTGAGTACCCATTTCTCTGGTTCATTAAACGGAGATGGCTTTGCGGCCTTTACTGGTGGTTCGTCGTCTACATACATCACTTCCTTGCTTGAATATAAGATTGCTATGCCGCTTTCCATTGGGAAACCGCAAGCAGAGTGTGGTATGGAGGTAATCATGCTAAACTCCCTTTCTGAACGTCTTCCCAGCAGTACATCATGACGTGATGTAGCTGGCATGACCATGAAATTGACTGTAACGGTGCGCGAGTGCTCTCCATCCGAGAGTGTTATAGGAAAGGCTATTTGACCCAGTGGAAAGACGGCTTCATTACAGAAACCGGTTAGAGGGAAATCAACTGGTTTCAAGCGTGCCTTATCCTTTGGGTCTAGTTGTTTAAAGCATTGTTCGTAAATAATATCCATGGAACTACCTGATTGATGAACATATAATCAGTACGATAATGACCGAAGATACCAGTTATGATGATCGGCCGCTCTTCTTGAGGACCTCCTGGAACAACGGGGAAGATTACTTGCTGTTCACGCCAGTGTTGACTATAACTTCGTTTGTTATTCTGTTTGCGCGAGGGTCCACCTTGCACCATGCACGTTTGTTCCGTACTGATTTTTGAGTTACTGTGATTGTTTTCTACATTTTATCCCATATAACTGAGTGTTTTCAGATACTCTCTGTCACTGAGTTGGGTGTCCCACTGTTGTGATGGATGTGGGCCCAACACTGTACCATTGGCTTTCTTTTGGTAACCAGATCTGGGATGGAGAAATTTAGATCCGGTGTTTGTCTGAGAATATACCTCTGTAACTTTAATCGGCATGATTGAGGAGTCATAATAAGACCCTCTGTATGTGTCTACGATCTGTACCTGAGTAGCAGGTAGTTGTGCAAAAATTTCTTACATGGTATTTTGGAATTTGGTGAACCAACAAACCGGAATTTCCTCCGAAAGTAGATCTGAGCTAATCTGAGTCCCAGATTGAGTCCCTGCGGCAACAGGACAGTGTACCTCATGACGAATCTCACTTTTAATGGATAATTTTCCAATGATTCCGTCGATCTGAAAAACACGAGTCGGATCGTCCTTGTTTCCAGATCGAGGACTTGACGGGTAAATTGATGAAGCCTCTGCCAAAGAAACAGAAGAGAAGATGAATCGAACGAGACAATGAAAAAGAAGTTGAAGAATCGGTGGGCGCCAATGAAGAAACAGTGATCAGAATGATCGAAATCAATCAGATCAGGGGTTTAGTCTCTGTATAAAAAGGGATAATCCTCTCACTGATTCGGGGTTTGGCTGGATTCCTTCTACGGTGATCACTGCAAAACAGAAAGTCGTTAGACTCACCATGGGGAGAATGGGGGTTCTCTCCGTGACCACCCTCCGGCGTGAGAATAAGTACAGTGATCTTGAAGAAGAAGAAATAGTAAAAGTGAAGTGAGAGTAACTTGTGAAATCATACCTGTAATGACTTATTTATAGTCGGATTTCGGCAGGAAATTGGTCGACGGAGATAGTAACGGAAAGTATTTTCCGTTAGCGGTTATTCCCTTTTTCGTTAGTCACTAACGTCACATCCATGCACACGGATTGTGAGAGTGATCGACGGCTAGGGAGATGCCACGTGGAAAGTGATTTTGTGCAAGTTAATCTTTGATCGAGTGCCATCATCGTGATCAGATGGTCGTCCAAGATCATGTCGCGTCATAGTTAGTTACAACTGAATGGCTATGCTTGATGAGTATTAGAAAATCTTCTAGAAGATATACATCTGTAAACCTTTATGTTCTTGCCACGTGTTTATTTTGTTGTAACAGAAAAATTCCTTTTTTCGAGTCTTGGCCTTAGTCGCGCGGAGATGTTCAGGATTTTCTATCTTCCAGTCTAGATGTTTCCTTGCGCAGGCCTGCGAAAGGGTGTTAGTGGAATGTTGGTTTCTCCTTTCTTCCGGCGCGTGTTTATTTAAGACTATTTGCTTTCACCACTTGTTTTGGGACTATTGCGCAGCCGCGCGTGGGCTCATTAAGGATGTTCTAGAAGTGAGGCTTATGGAATGGTCTTATGTGCCTGCGCAAGGTTTTTGGGTTCACATTCCTTTGCTATCGAATTGTTTCTTCCCAAATCCTATTTAGGACCGCTACGTAGCCGCGCAAGGTCTCTGTTCAAGATGTTTTGGGATAAGGTTGTGGTATGGTCCTATGCGCCTGCGCAAGGTTTTTGGGACCATACCCCTTCAGTTGGTGTGGCTCATCCTTATACCGGCCACCACCATTTACAAATCATAGCAACGTTAAAATCATAAATCCCTCCAAAACCGACACCTCTTAAGGCCTTCGGTTTTAAAAACTTCTCACATTTCACCCATCGCATCTTATGTGACATTCCGGTTCTACCCCACACAAACTCACGTCTAATACCTTCGAGACGTTTTATAATATTTTTTGGGGCTGTGGCTGGAAATAATGAGAGGAAATAGGAAGGTAAACTTCCCAACACTAATTTAGCCAACGTCACTCTACCGGCTAGCGATAAATGCTTTCCATCCCGATAATTTTCTATTGAATTTTTCGATAACCGGCTTCCAAAACTTGCTTCTTTTCATATTTTCCCCAATAGGGATCCCCAAATAATTAAAAGGGAAGGATCCTATCCCACAGCCAAGAATTTGAGCAAGTCTACTCACTTCCGCGTCGTTAACCTTGACCCCATGCAAGTGGCATTTTTTATTATTTACTTTAAGGCCCGAAATGAGAAGCAAACAACGCAGAAATCTTTTAACGCTAACCGCATTATTATCTGACCACTTGCCGATGAAGATCACGTCGTCGGCATAGCAAAGGTGAGATAAAACCGGGCCGTCATTTGGCAGTTTGATTCCATGGAATAAACCGAACCTAGCTATCTTGTTGATGAATAACACTAACACTTCCAAGGCGAGGATAAAAAGGAAAGGAGAGATAGGAACTCCTTGCCTTCGACCCCGTTTATACTGAAACTCCTTCGACGGGGACCCGTTGACGAGAACCGAACCCCTTCCAGAAGTTAAACAACCTCTGATCTAGCTTATTGTCACACCCCAACCGATGGCGGAAACATCGGAGTGAGACGAAAGAGATTACAAGAGACTTCATAACGCTATTTGTGATAATATTTAAATTAACCATTTTCATTCCAAAACATCAATTGTCAACATTACATAGAAATCTCAAATAACAACAAGTTCAATGAAAGTATATAACAACATAACAAAATTGATACAACATTTTAGACCTAAGACGTCTAATGTGTATCTAGGCATCATTTCTACTTCATTTCATAGCATCATCATCCTCAACCTGTAACATGTTAAAATAAATTTCAATGCAAAAGCAAAGGCGAGTACACAAGGTTTAAATAGTATAGCATACGTATAAAGCATTTACTCGAATCCACATGGCAATTTGTAAACAAGGTAACTAGCATGCATAACATTACGCCACAAAAGTAACGAGACCATTTTAGTATAATGACTTAACAAGACCTCGACGGGTGGTGTGCTACTCCTATAGCGCTATATATGTTAAGTTGAGGGCATAGCATGGTAATGGCATAAAGCATGTATAATCTAGCATGAACCTAAATAAACAAGTAGCATGTATAACGGATTGAGTTCGTAAAGCATGTTTAAGTGTGTGTAAGTGTAATTTTTGTATGGTAACATGTAACAACCCAAAAGTGGTTTAAAGTGTAAATAGGTCAAGTGTACTCATGGTTTTGCAAGTCTTCTACTTGGTAAATCTGCGAGAGTGTTGGTTTATTTAGGAGGTTGGAACACCGTGTCCTTCTACACAAAGAAACAAAGTGTGTGAGTTTTGGGGAATACGGAAGAGTCACGGATTAGGAATTAAAAGACATGAAAGTATCATATGAAAATAATCATCTTCGACACATAATCACTTGTTTGACACTATGTAACCACAAGGGTTATAATGTTTTTATGGGTTGGACACCCAATAGAATCATAACAAGGTTTAGGTCTTTAGATGATGTTAGTCTGCTACTTTGACAAAGGAATACGAATTCATTATCAAAGGTTCGAATATAGGTATCATTTAGGTTATATATTATATATTATTATGTCCAATAGTCAAGCATGAGGTAGAAGATTAAATCTTCGTTTAGGTACCTCTAATGTGTCATAGAATTCATGTAGGAGGTAGGAAGAACAAGCTTCCGTTTAGGTAGCTCTAGATGTTCACCACTACACTTGATGTAAGAACATTCAAGGAGGGTTATGAACTATAAGGAATACAAGAATACAAACAACTATACTATGAGAAATCATCAAGTAATGTGGGGATTTTATGATGGACAACCCAAGTTAGTCCACAATCACACATTCATCAAGCTTGAAGCTTGAACATCACTTGTGGGTCAAAAACCCTAAACAAAACAGATAGTATATGAGGTTTAACATCTGATTTTGTATGTCTCAGCCCCATTTTTAAGCTTAACTAACCATAGAAATGGTTATAAGCATAAGGACGTGGGTTTGAGTGAGTTAAACTCAAGTTTAAGCAAGTATTAGTAAAGATAAATGAAATCCAATTCAAACAGTGAACTTTGGAGCCTATTTTCCGGAGTTCCAGGGACTTATTCACTGTGGAATACCCATGGAATCGAAGCTAAGGTCGATCCAAGTGTTCTGGAAAAAGAATGAGCTCAAATGGACAAGAAATGAAGAAGTTATGCTCACTTTAGTGGAGCTTGATGATTCTTCTCGAACTTGGACTTTCAGCTGTGATTTTGAGTGATTGAGAGAGGTTTAGAGGAGTTTGTAAAGTGATTAGGGCTTGGAGTAGTGTGGGATTTATAGGGGGTGAGTTGTGGTTAGGGGTTGTGAGTCATAAATGCAAGAAACACAAATAACAATCCAACTAACACACCAAAGTGCCCAATCCCGTAGCTGGAAATGGTTTTCTGTGGATTCAACGTCTACACGGGGCGCGTAGGTGGGTAGGGGGTGCTACGCGGACCGCCTGGACTTGTCTGATCCGGGTTTAAGTTTCATTTATTACATTTTGGCCCCCAAAGTTTGTTGTTTTAGGGTTTTAAGGACTTTTAGGGACTATAATCGCCACAAAAGCAAAGTTTAAGGGCAAATCAAGTATGAGGAACATAAACCAAGTATAATTAAGCATATAAAGGTCGTATTTAAATATCGTTTATGATCAAGACATGTTTTAGGCATAAGTTTCACGTATTTGCAAGTTTAGCACATAGTTTCCAAGAATTATGAATAAGCATCAATTGTTTCACGAAATCGAATGTATGAGCATGTATAAAGTATGTATAACATGTATTTAACAAAATACGAGTTTTATTTATGATCGAAGTCTCAGATTTTACAACGGTTACAAAGAACGAACGATTACAAGAACACAAGACTTCCAAAAATAGAACTACGAACAAGACTTGCTATAAATGGAAAGTACAAATAAGCAGGGCGTTACAGTCTCCCCTCCTTTAGGGAATTTCTTCCCGAAATTTAGGAAGATGTAGGGAAAAGATGCGGATACTTCGTCTTTATGTGACTCTTGAGTTCCCAAGTGAATTCAGTGCCACGTTTACCTTCCCATCGAACCTTGACGATAGGAATTTTACTGCGCCTCAATAACTTGACTCCTTGATCCATGATTTCGACGGGTTTTTCCACAAAATGCAAGGTCTTGTTGACTTGGAGGTCCTCGAGTGGAACTTGAAGCCCTTCGTCAGCTAGACACTTCTTTAAGTTTGACACGTGGAAGACAGGATGTACATTGTTGAGTTCTTCAGGTAGGTCCAGTCTATACGCAACCTTGCCAATCCTCTCGAGAATCTTGAAAGGACCAACATAGCGGGGTGCGAGTTTCCCTTTCTTTCCAAATCGAACCATACCCTTCCAAGGGGATACCTTGAGAAGTACGAAGTCACCTGTCTTGAATTCCAAAGGTTTGCGACGCTTGTCGGCGTAACTCTTTTGTCGGCTCCTGGCTTTTAGTAAATTGTCTCGAACCTGTAAAATCTTGTCCGTCGCTTCTTGTATAAGCTCGGGACCAGTGAATTGTGGTTCACCAATCTCGTGCCAACTGATAGGCGAACGACACTTGCGACCATACAATGCTTCGAAAGGTGCCATTTGAATACTCGCATGATAGCTGTTATTGTACGAGAATTCGATCAAAGGCAAGTGTGAATCCCAGTTGCCACCAAAATCTATTACGCAAGAACGAAGCATATCCTCTAATCTTTGGATAGTACTCTCGGTTTGGCCGTCTGTCTGAGGATGAAAAACGGTGCTAAGGTTAAGAACAGTACCCATAGCAGATTGAAAAGTTTGCCAAAGACGAGACGTAAAATGAGCATCACGATCGGAAATGATGTCAATGGGGGTACCATGACGACAAATGATCTCAGCAGTGTAGATTCTAGCCAATTTCTCGACTTTGAAATCTTCACGAATGGTAAGAAAATGAGCTGATTTGGTTAATCGATCCACGATCACCCAAATACTGTCATGACCAGAAGAAGTACGAGGGAGCTTAGTGATAAAATCCACAGCAATGCTCTCCCATTTCCAGACAGGAATTTCTGGCTGTTCGAGCAGACCAAAGGGACGTTGATGTTCGGCTTTTACCATCGAGCAGGTAAGACATTTCGCAACGTAAGAGGTGATATATCTCTTTATCCCAGGCCACCAATAGGATGTACGCATGTCATGGTACATCTTATCAGCACCAAGATGAACAGAATACCTTGTTTTGTGTGCCTCATTCATAAGAAAGTCTCGGAGGTTTTCACGACTAGGCATCCAGATACGATTGAGATAGTATAAAATACCATTGGGTTTAGACACGAGCTCATGTTCCTTAGCACCTCGTATCTCAACAGAGAGACTACCTTCGTTAATGGAGGCGTATTGAGCTTCATGAATACGGTTTTGAAGATCGTTAACGAGTTGGAGACAACGAATACCCTTCACATGAGTTTTATGACTAAGGGCATCGGCTACTACATTCGCTTTACCTGGATGGTATTTGATTTCGCAGTCATAGTCGTTTAACAGTTCCACCCAACGACGTTGACGCATGTTCAGTTCTTTTTGGTTGAAGATATGTTGAAGGCTCCTATGGTCGGTGAAGACCACACACTTAGTACCATAAAGATAGTGTCGCCAAATCTTCAGTGCAAAAACAACTGAGCCAAGTTCAAGGTCGTGAGTAGTATAGTTTTTCTAATGTATTTTGAGTTGTCTTGACGCATAAGAGATGACCTTGTCTCGTTGCATAAGCACACAACCAAGACCAAGGTGTGAAGCATCACAATATATGACGAAGTCATCGTTACCATCAGGAAGCACGAGGATAGGAGCATTACAAAGCATCTCCTTGAGCGTTTGAAAAGATTCCTCTTGTTCGGGACCCCAAACAAAAGGTTTCTCTTTTTGAGTCAAAGAAGTCAAAGGAACAGCGATCTTTGAGAAGTTAGAGATAAAACGACGATAGTAACCTGCAAGACCAAGAAATGAACGAATTTCAGACGGAGACTTAGGTGCGATCCAGTTCTTCACAGCTTCGATTTTAGCTGGGTCAACATGAATACCAAGTTTGTTGACAGTATGACCAACGAATTGAACCTCTTTTAACCAAAATTCGCACTTGGAGAATTTGGCGTATAGACGTTCAATACGAAGAAGTTCAAGGATAAGACGCAAGTGTCGCTCATGCTCTTCTTGTGTCTTGGAATAGATAAGAATATCTTCGATGAAGATGATCACGAAACAGTCCAGGTATGCTTTGCACACGCGGTTCATCAAATCCATGAAAACAGCAGGTGCATTGGTCAGACCAAAGGGCATGACCATGAACTCATAATGACCATATCGTGTATGGAAGGCGGTTTTAGGTATATCTTCTTCGAGGACTCGAAGTTGATGATACCCAGAACGAAGATCGATCTTTGAGATACAGGTCGCGCCTTGTAATTGATCAAAGAGGTCATCGATGCGCGGAAGAGGGTATCAGTTCTTGACAGTAAGCTTGTTGAGCTCACGATAGTCAATACACATTCGGAATGACCCATCTTTCTTTTTGACGAACAAAACTGGAGCACCCCAAGGAGAAGTACTAGGGCGTATAAAGCCTTTATCAAGAAGCTCTTGGAGTTGACTCGAGAGCTCTTGCATCTCAGAGGGTGCTAAATAGTAGGCAGACTTAGCGACAGGCATAGCGCCAGGTACTAAATCGATGCGGAAGTCAACAGAACGAGCAGGAGGCGGACCAGGAAGATCATCGGGAAACATATCGGGGAAATCACGTACAATGGGAACGTCGCTTATGCTTGGGCCTTTGTCCTTCTTTTCCACAATGTGGGCGAGAAAGGCGAAGGTACCCTTGCGCAAGCATTTGTTCGCTTGGATACACGACATAAGCTTAAGACCTTCACAAGGTTTTTCACCATAGACGTGTAGGGAATCACCGTTTGGAAGAGGTAGACGAATAAACTTCTCGGAACAGACCACTTCAGCACGAACTCGCCTAAGCCAGTCCATACCTACTATGACGTCGAAACTACCCATTTGCATAGGTATGAGGTTGATTGAGAACGTATGATCATTAAGGGTCAAAGAACAATTGGAAAGGACGGAGTTGATTGTGACAACTCTAGGTTTTCCCGAGCAAACATCTTGTATTAACACTATGTGTATATACGTTATTAAATGTTAGCGCGTGTTATCTCGATGATTTTATGTGATCCTTGTGCTAAGTGTGATGAGTATGTGTATATTATATAGGTATGTATGTTATATGAGTGGGCCGAGACCCCAAAGGACCCGACTCGAGACCACCCTCGGTCTCGAGTGAACCGTAAACATTTGGGCTGATTGGGCCGTAACCTAGAAGCCCACCCGGACACCCCCTAACTCACTCGATATATATATGACCAACCCTCACCATTCTACCATTTTTGCAACATTTTCTCTCATACTCTCCTCTCATCTCTCTCACCAAAACCCTAAAACCCTCACAAAGAATCACCTCCCTCCCCTCTCCTTTTCCCTCTCGGATCAACCAACAACAAGAACACCTCGGCTCTAGCTCGGAATCACCAACCGGAAAGAATCTTTGCTTCTTCAAACCCACAACTTCAACCGGTTAGTACAAAAATGTGTTACTATGATTCTTGTGTATGGATGATGATTGTTGCCATGTTTTGTGTGAATAATATGTGTGCGAGATGCATAACCGAATAACATGTTTGTTTCGGAATGTTTAGATAGAATGAATATTCATGACCTTGGTTGAATGGTTAGTATCCGATTATGCTTAGGAACCGAGAATGATAATATCTATTATGTCCGTTCATGTTATGATGTTTAGTGATGAAATGTGTTCTAATATTTTTATCAGGGATTTGGTGATTTTGCTATCCGAATGATATTAAAGTGATGTTAAGGATTGAATATTCATGAATAATGTTTGAATGTTATGAACAGCATGAATGTCACTCAAATATTTTGAATATGCTTTGTTTGATCCAAATTAGACACATTATAGACAAACAGACATGTTAGTGGATATAGTACATAATTTACATGAAAATGCAATCCTATTGGTCAGTACATTGCAGGTTCTAGAAGAGTTTGTTGTGCACGTAATCACGGTTGCGAGTCGTAACCTTTGGTTGCGACTCGAGACCACATCAAGTCTTGTCGAGATCTCCCAGTTGCGAGTCGCAATCAACGCGTATCGAATCCGGTTGCGAGTCGTAACCACTGCTGCTAAGTCGGAACTGCTAGTTGCGAGTCGTAACCAAAACGTGATGAACCGAGACCTCGGTTGCGAGTCGTAACCTCGGTTGCGAGTCGCAACCACCCTTGTCTCGACTGGGCTACCTTGTTGTTATTGGGCTTTGACTGTTGGGCTTTCTGTTGACTGGACTGCATGTTTGTTACTGCTGATTATGTGCTAGGGCTGACCCAATAACCCAACTGTTGTGTATTCGCATGTTATACGTATTTGCTATATGTATTGCCATACGTGTTCGCTATGTGTTTACTTGTACCCGACTTGACCCATATCTGGTAACCATGTTAGGACGTGGTGACCAACATACTTGACCGGGTAAAATAATCTACCGAGCAACCCAAGGTGAGTTCACAACCTAAAGCATGTATTCCCGGTGGTTTGGGAAACGGAACTAAAACAACACTATCCCCTTATAAGGGATACAACTTACTTTCCTTCCCTTGTTATTGGGAACCTTTTAGTTAATTACTGTTTATACGGATTGCAACCAACGGCACTAAACGAAACTCTATCACTTAAAGTCCCTACTACTTAATACCGATTAGTCGCCGGGGCCAGGCGAACGGGTTATTAGTTGATAGCGCTATTTAGGTCTTACCAACCTCACACCGTGCCAAGGTATGGGATCGGTCGTGAACTAATGTACTCAGGCATCCGTCAATGATGATAGAACATTGACATCGGGGCACTTTCTTGTGGATACGCAACGGTCACCTAGTGTTCGGTATTGGAAAAACAGTTTAGTTGCTAACTTTTGGGGTAGCTCCCCACGGCATGTATAAACGGATAAATTAACTGGTGAAACAAGTTTTTGGTAATTAAAACTGGACAACTAGTGAACTCACTCAGCATTATTGTTGACCCCTTACTGCATGCTTTGCAGGTAACCAGTGACTCAGGAGCTTGCGGCTTGGGAAGTGTAGTGGTCGCCTAAACCCGCATGTTGGGTTCTAAATAATTTGAACTATGAACCTTGTTTAAACTATTTTATCTATGCTTCCGCTACTTACTTAACTGTTATTTGAACCTAAACTTTGAACTTTAAACTATGGTGCTCACTAACCATTATGGTTGGTGATCATCCTTACTATTATCCAATGCTCAGTATAATTGGTGGCTGGATCCTGGTCGGTCACGCCCTCAAGCGGACGGTACTCCGCAGGTGGAATTTGGGGGTGTGACAGATTGGTATCAGAGCCATTGGTTATAGTGAACTTGGTTTTTAAAAGGAAAAGTCTTTTTGAGAAAAACCAGACTATAACCCGTGACTCGTGACGACACTACACTCCAAGGGCAAGGCTCGACATACTAGACCTCGTAGCTCGGACTTGTGTTTTCTTGCTTGTTTATCTTATATTGACTGCTCTACTATACATACTAGTGTGCCTGATTAGATAGATACACGTTTCTCTTCTACCTCATTCTCGCTACGTTACGACATCACACTCATACTGTGTTTTCTGGTTATAAAGACAATGAGTGGACGCGGAAGAGGAAGCGTTAACATGACTCAGGCTCAATTCGCCAACTTGCTCAACACGGTGGCTGCAGCTTTCGCAGCTCACCCTGGAGGTAAACTCGTTGCTATAGGATGTTTAGATCCTACCCCCACGTCGTCTTTTCACCTCTAAAACCTATTCGCTACATTTCTCACAACAGGTCAGCCTGCGCCTGCGCAACCACGTGTTTGCACTTTCAAAACCTTCATGGATGGCAAGCCTCTCCCTTTCAACGGCACTGAGGGTGCCATAGGCCTTCTGCACTGGATTGAAAAGGCCGAAGCTGTCTTTGCTGTCTGCGAGTGTCCCCCTGCTAACTGGGTTAAGTACGCAACTGGTACGCTTGAAGGGAACGCGCTTTCATGGTGGAAAGCACAGATTCAGATGCTTGGTCTGGAAACTGCTAATGCTACTGCATGGGAAGATTTCAAGGACATGATCAAAGAGGAGTACTGTCACAGGGATGACATCCACAAACTCGAGAACGAGTACTATGCACTCAAGATGGTTGGGTCAGAGATTGAGACCTACACCAAGCAGTCCAACGACTATGCTGCACTTTGCCCAAACATGTCCCGACCTATGTACCGAAGAATTGAATTGTACATCAAAGGCTTGGTCCCAGAAATCAGAAGTCATGTGACCTCAGCCAACCTCAATACCATACAGCCTGTGGTTCGTCTTGCTCACAAACTCACCAATCAGGCTGTGGAAGAGGGCAAGCTGCCCCCAAGGATCGGTGCTACTGCAGGAACTTCTGGCGATAACAAACGAAAGTGGGATGGAAGTCAGGGAAAGGATGTTAACCCCACTCAGGCCCCAGTTCAACAAAGGAAGACTGAAGGCAACAAGGGCCCTCAGCAACAGGGTGGCTATCGAGGAAACCACCCTAAGTGTAACAAATGTAACCGACATCACAGTGGGCCATGTGGAAAAGGTCAGTGTCAGCGATGCAACAAGATGGGGCACGAGGCCAAAGACTGCCGAAGCCAGTTCCCAGCTAGGCAGAATCAGCAACAGCAGCAACAAGGAAACAACCGTGGATGCTTCAAGTGTGGAGCAATGGGGCACATGCGAAAGGATTGCCCTGAACTGAATCAAAACAACAACAATCAGGGTGCTGGGAACAATAACAACAATGCTGGAAATGGTGCTAGAGGAAAAGCTTTTGTGATTGGAGCTGGGGAAGCAAGGAATGACCCCAACGTTGTGGCGGGTAAGTTCCTACTTAATGATCGTTATGTTTCCATGCTATTTGATTCCGGAGCAGATGCTAGTTATGTATCCCTACGTATTAGTAAGAAACTTAAGCTCACTCTTACGCCGCTGAGCTCTAAGCACACCGTTGAAATAGCTAATGGTAGAAACCTCGAGGCCTCACATATAATTCGTAACTGCAAATTAGAGTTGTCTGGTCAGACCTTCTGTATCGATCTTTTCCCCATCATTCTTGGAAGCTTCGACGTCATCATTGGTATGGATTGGTTATCCAAACATCGAGCTGAAATCCTCTGCCAGGAGAAAGCTATTCGTATTCCCCGTCCCCCTGGCAAACCTCTTATAGTTCAAGGCGACAAGAGCGGAGAAGTCACAGGCATCATTTCATTCTTAAAGGCCCAGAAGTATCTACGAAAGGGGCACACCGCTATCTTAGCACTCATTACCAACACACAGAAAATGGAAAACAGGATTGAAGATTTTCCAGTTGTACGTGACTATCCCGAGGTATTCCCGGAGGAACTACCTGGACTCCCTCCTCACCGTCAGGTCGAATTTCAAATCGAGCTAGCTCCCGGAGCAGCACCTATAGCTCGTGCACCTTATCGATTAGCCCCCGCGGAGCTCAAGGAGCTTTCTACTCAGCTACAAGAACTTTTGGACAAAGGTTTTATCCGTCCTAGTTCATCACCCTGGGGAGCCCCAGTGCTCTTCGTCAAAAAGAAAGATGGTTCATTCCGAATGTGCATCAACTACCGCGAACTTAACAAGGTTACCATCAAGAATCGTTATCCACTTCCCCGTATCGACGACCTGTTCGACCAGCTGCAAGGGTCGAGCTATTATTCCAAGATCGATCTGCGATCGGGTTATCACCAGCTGAGAGTCCGCGATGAGGACATCTCTAAGACTGCTTTCAGAACCCGCTATGGTCACTACGAATTCCTTGTTATGCCTTTCGGAATGACCAACGCACCTGCAATCTTCATGGATCTCATGAACCGAGTATGCAAACCCTACCTCAATAAGTTCGTAATCGTGTTCATCGACGACATCCTAATCTACTCGAAGAGCCAAGAGGAGCATGAACAACACCTACGTCTTATTCTCAAACTTCTTCGCAATGAACAACTGTACGCCAAATTCTCGAAATGTGATTTCTGGCTTAGAGAAGTCCATTTCCTTGGGCACATCGTCAATCAGGAAGGGATTCATGTCGACCCTGCTAAGATTGAGTCCATTAAGAATTGGCCGGTGCCTAAGACTCCGACCGAAGTCCGCCAATTCTTGGGATTGGCGGGATACTATCGGAGATTTATCAAGGGATTCTCTAAGATCGCTCAACCACTTACGACACTCACTCAGAAGGGTGTTGCTTACAAATGGAGTAATGCTCAGGAATCTGCCTTCCAGGAACTAAAGAAGAACCTTTGTAGTGCTCCTATTCTCTCCTTACCCGAAGGTACCGACGACTTCGTCGTCTACTGCGACGCTTCTATTCAAGGACTTGGCTGCGTATTGATGCAACGCGAGAAAGTTATTGCTTACGCCTCGCGACAACTCAAGGTCCACGAACGGAACTATACGACGCATGACTTAGAATTTGGAGCTGTGGTCTTCGCGCTCAAGCTTTGGAGACACTACTTGTACGGCACCAAGTGCACGATTTACACTGATCACAAGAGCCTCCAACACATAATGGGACAAAAGGAGTTGAATATGCGGCAACGCCGATGGGTCGAACTCCTAAATGACTACGAGTGTGCGATCAAATATCACCCAGGCAAGGCTAATGTGGTAGCCGATGCCCTCAGCAGAAAGGAGACCAAACCCAAGCGTGTTCGTGCCTTACAGCTCACTATCCACTCGAACCTCCCTAATCAGATCCGGAATGCTCAGGTTGAAGCATTGAAAGCCGAGAACATCAGGGCTGAGTCCCTGCGAGGATCGAGACAACGACTGGAACAAAAAGAAGACGGTGCTTACTACGTAGCCGGACGCATATGGGTTCCGCTTTATGGAAATTTACGTGACCTTGTGATGGATGAAGCTCACAAGTCCCGTTACTCAGTACATCCAGGGTCAGATAAGATGTACCACGACTTGAGGGCTACCTATTGGTGGCCTGGCATGAAAGCCCACATAGCAACCTATGTCAGGAAATGTTTAACTTGTGCAAGAGTCAAGGCTGAGTACCAGAAACCATCAGGCCTACTCCAACAGCCAGAGATCCCGCAATGGAAATGGGAGCAGATTTCCATGGATTTTGTTACTAGCCTGCCTAGGTCTCAGCGCGGAAATGACACCATTTGGGTAATAGTGGATCGCTTAACTAAGTCTGCACACTTCTTGGCCATTAAAGAAACAGACAAGTTCTCTACCCTAGCAGAGGTATACTTAAAAGAAGTGGTCTCGAAGCACGGAGTGCCTACCTCTATTATTTCTGATCGCGACGCGCGTTTTACTTCTGAGTTGTGGCAAGCCATGCACAAATCTTTTGGCTCACGTTTAGACATGAGCACCGCTTATCACCCGCAAACGGATGGGCAGTCTGAACGCACCATCCAAACCCTCGAAGACATGCTTAGGGCATGTGTGATCGATTTTGGCAAGAATTGGGAGAAGCACCTACCGTTGGTGGAATTCTCCTACAACAACAGCTACCACACCAGCATTCAGGCAGCACCCTTTGAGGCATTATACGGCCGTAAATGTCGATCGCCTCTCTGCTGGGCTGAAGTTGGTGACAGCCAAATCACAGGCCCGGAACATGTAGTCGACACCACAGAAAAGATCGCCCAGATTAGGCGACGCATGGCGGCAGCTCGTGACCGTCAAAAGTACTACGCTGATAAAGACAGGAAACCACAAGAGTTCCAGGTTGGTGAACGGGCTCTACTTAAGGTCTCACCCTGGAAGGGTGTGGTCCGTTTTGGGAAACGGGGCAAGCTTAATCCAAGATATGTCGGACCCTTTGAAGTTACCGAAAAGATAGGCACGGCCGCTTACAGATTGAATCTGCCTGAAGAACTGAGTGCTGTGCACAACGTCTTCCACGTGTCTAATCTGAAGAAGTGCCTGTCAGATGAAACGCTCGTCATTCCTTACAAGGAACTTACTATCGACGAACAGCTACACTTTACTGAGGAACCGGTTGAGATCACGGATCGTGAGATCAAAACCCTCAAACGTAGCCAGATACCCCTTGTGCGAGTCCGTTGGAACTCGCGACGTGGCCCAGAGTATACCTGGGAGCGGGAAGACCAGATGAAGCACAAGTATCCCCAGTTGTTCCCTAACGAAAACCCCAGCACTGAAGCTACAACCGAATTTCGGGACGAAATTCCAAACTAACGGGGGGATGATGTGACACCCCGTTGAAACGCTTTCACTTACACTAACTTGTCAGTGGCTGCCTTAACTTTCGGGACGAAAGTTCTTAAAACTTGGGGATAATGTGACAACTCTAGGTTTTCCCGAGCAAACATCTTGTATTAACACTATGTGTATATACGTTATTAAATGTTAGCGCGTGTTATCTCGATGATTTTATGTGATCCTTGTGCTAAGTGTGATGAGTATGTGTATATTATATAGGTATGTATGTTATATGAGTGGGCCGAGACCCCAAAGGACCCGACTCGAGACCACCCTCGGTCTCGAGTGAACCGTAAACATTTGGGCTGATTGGGCCGTAACCTAGAAGCCCACCCGGACACCCCCTAACTCACTCGATATATATATGACCAACCCTCACCATTCTACCATTTTTGCAACATTTTCTCTCATACTCTCCTCTCATCTCTCTCACCAAAACCCTAAAACCCTCACAAAGAATCACCTCCCTCCCCTCTCCTTTTCCCTCTCGGATCAACCAACAACAAGAACACCTCGGCTCTAGCTCGGAATCACCAACCGGAAAGAATCTTTGCTTCTTCAAACCCACAACTTCAACCGGTTAGTACAAAAATGTGTTACTATGATTCTTGTGTATGGATGATGATTGTTGCCATGTTTTGTGTGAATAATATGTGTGTGAGATGCATAACCGAATAACATGTTTGTTTCGGAATGTTTAGATAGAATGAATATTCATGACCTTGGTTGAATGGTTAGTATCCGATTATGCTTAGGAACCGAGAATGATAATATCTATTATGTCCGTTCATGTTATGATGTTTAGTGATGAAATGTGTTCTAATATTTTTATCAGGGATTTGGTGATTTTGCTATCCGAATGATATTAAAGTGATGTTAAGGATTGAATATTCATGAATAATGTTTGAATGTTATGAACAGCATGAATGTCACTCAAATATTTTGAATATGCTTTGTTTGATCCAAATTAGACACATTATAGACAAACAGACATGTTAGTGGATATAGTACATAATTTACATGAAAATGCAATCCTATTGGTCAGTACATTGCAGGTTCTAGAAGAGTTTGTTGTGCACGTAATCACGGTTGCGAGTCGTAACCTTTGGTTGCGACTCGAGACCACATCAAGTCTTGTCGAGATCTCCCAGTTGCGAGTCGCAATCAACGCGTATCGAATCCGGTTGCGAGTCGTAACCACTGCTGCTAAGTCGGAACTGCTAGTTGCGAGTCGTAACCAAAACGTGATGAACCGAGACCTCGGTTGCGAGTCGTAACCTCGGTTGCGAGTCGCAACCACCCTTGTCTCGACTGGGCTACCTTGTTGTTATTGGGCTTTGACTGTTGGGCTTTCTGTTGACTGGACTGCATGTTTGTTACTGCTGATTATGTGCTAGGGCTGACCCAATAACCCAACTGTTGTGTATTCGCATGTTATACGTATTTGCTATATGTATTGCCATACGTGTTCGCTATGTGTTTACTTGTACCCGACTTGACCCATATCTGGTAACCATGTTAGGACGTGGTGACCAACATACTTGACCGGGTAAAATAATCTACCGAGCAACCCAAGGTGAGTTCACAACCTAAAGCATGTATTCCCGGTGGTTTGGGAAACGGAACTAAAACAACACTATCCCCTTATAAGGGATACAACTTACTTTCCTTCCCTTGTTATTGGGAACCTTTTAGTTAATTACTGTTTATACGGATTGCAACCAACGGCACTAAACGAAACTCTATCACTTAAAGTCCCTACTACTTAATACCGATTAGTCGCCGGGGCCAGGCGAACGGGTTATTAGTTGATAGCGCTATTTAGGTCTTACCAACCTCACACCGTGCCAAGGTATGGGATCGGTCGTGAACTAATGTACTCAGGCATCCGTCAATGATGATAGAACATTGACATCGGGGCACTTTCTTGCGGATACGCAACGGTCACCTAGTGTTCGGTATTGGAAAAACAGTTTAGTTGCTAACTTTTGGGGTAGCTCCCCACGGCATGTATAAACGGATAAATTAACTGGTGAAACAAGTTTTTGGTAATTAAAACTGGACAACTAGTGAACTCACTCAACATTATTGTTGACCCCTTACTGCATGCTTTGCAGGTAACCAGTGACTCAGGAGCTTGCGGCTTGGGAAGTGTAGTGGTCGCCTAAACCCGCATGTTGGGTTCTAAATAATTTGAACTATGAACCTTGTTTAAACTATTTTATCTATGCTTCCGCTACTTACTTAACTGTTATTTGAACCTAAACTTTGAACTTTAAACTATGGTGCTCACTAACCATTATGGTTGGTGATCATCCTTACTATTATCCAATGCTCAGTATAATTGGTGGCTGGATCCTGGTCGGTCACGCCCTCAAGCGGACGGTACTCCGCAGGTGGAATTTGGGGGTGTGACATTGATAACGACGGTTTTACCATCAGCGACTTTGACAGCGAAAGATCTTGGCAACTTAGAGCGTTTACAGTTAATCAATTTTTCAAATTCCAACGATACAAAACTTTTATCGGCGCCAGTATCAAACAGATAAGAAGCATAAACATGGTTCACAAGGAACGTACCAGTAATGACATCGTTTGCATTCTGAGCCTGAGCGGCAGTGATGAAAAAAGCTCGATCTCTAGCAGGTTGTTGAGCTTGTCGCTGTTGTTGTGGCGGCTGCTACTGCTGCTGTTGTTGTTGGGGCTTCTTTCGCTGAGGACAGACGTTAGCCATATGGTTGACATCACCACATTTAAAACATGCTCGCACAGGAGCGACTTGGTTCTGAGCTTGATTGAGGAAAGGGTTTTGAGCTACAACAGCTTGGTTTTGATCGGCCTTCGGATTGTAGCTACAACGATTGGCAAAATGCCCCAGCTTGTTACAGGCGGCGCCTTTGCGACATGGGGTGCCAGTAGGATGATGGTACGAGCATTGGTTGCACTTGTGTTGATGCATAATGTCTATCGCCTGCGTCATCAGTCTATGTCGTGTCATTAGTATGTAATAGGTTTTAAATGTTAAAGTTTGTAATGAAGTGAGTTGTCCAACTCGTGCGGTCTGGGTATGTTATCTCGTGTGGTCTGGCAAGTCTATAAATAGGCCAGTAGTGTTCTTCATTTGTAACTTTCTGGAGAATTTTGTACCGAAGTGCTGTCCGATTCTCTCTGTACCAAAACGTCTAAAATCAATTAAGAACATGTTTAAAGTGACTTTCTACTCTTCTACTCTTGTTCTAACACTGATTGATGGTTTCTAGTCTGATTCCGCCTTTCTAGAAACTAGATCTGACTCTGATTGACTCATTTGGATGAATCATCGATCCTACAAGTGGTATCAGAGCTCAGGATGAGTCAAATCTATTGATATCAGTGTTTTGAATGGTTTAGAACCATATACTTCTACTCTTTCTTGGATTTTCAGACAAATTCAAGGATAAAATGGACTAAATTTTAGATATTATGTGTAAAACATCATTTTGAACAATTGTACAAAGTTGCAGACCATAAATCGAACTAAAACTGATCAAAAAATGTCAAAACTTGAAATTTTGATAAACTAAGTCTTCAAACGAGGTGAAACTGTCCAAATCGTATGAAAATAATGTCCAAATCGTGTAAAATGAACCAGATTGTTTGAGTTTTTGTCAAACCGTATGAAATTCTTATCTAGATCGCACGAATTGGACTAGATCGTTTGAAAATATCAAATTGTGTGACCAGACCGCATGATTTAAAATGAGTAAACAGAATTCCATACTCGATTTCATAGATACATATAGAATTCTGCGGAAAGCCGTATTCGATGAAAGTCGTATGTACGGCTTGGAGGGAGATCTTTCATATCTTTCGAGATCCACCCTACAATATGGGGTAAAAAAGCCAAAATAAGTGATTTTAGCCCTTATAAAAAGAAAACTGATTCTTGAACCCCTTTCACGCTCATGTCACGTCGAGGTACTGCAGAAGAAAAAACTGCAAAATCCGATCCAATTTATCGTAATCGATTAGTTAACATGTTGGTTAACTGTATTCTGAAACACGGAAAAAAATCATTTGAGTGATCAGGCAGTGTGAATTTGTCACCTCGCATGACTTGATATTTTCAAATGGTTTGAAGTTTTTGAAAACTTTTGTCACCTCGCACTAGCTGATCAGATCATGTGAATTTGTCACCTCGCACAGTTTGGATAGTTCAGATCGTTTGAAATTAGGTCGTTTCAAATCAGGTCATTTGAAGTCCAGGTCGTCTGAAAGTCCAGGTCGCTTGAAATTGAAATTTTTCGAAACATTTTTCAAAGTATAAAAATAGGCAATCAAGAGTTTTACAATGCGTTTTTCAGAGGAGGTACGACTGTTCAACCTCCAGCAAGTATAGCCCAGAATGTGAATATGGAGAACGAGCTTGGAACCGTGCAAAAACCACCGAAACTGCTTAACATTGAAGATTATTCGGGGTGGCAGGATAGGTTTCGCACGTGGGTTCAGGCGAATCACCTCAATGTTGGTTGAAAGTTGAAACGAAACATGTAGTTCCTAAAAATGATGCTGGTCTTCCGAAAACACTTAACACGTTAAATCCGGCTGAACAAGAAAATTTTAAAGCCGAGAAGAAGATGGTTAGTATATTGCAACAGTGTTGGTGCATGCGTCTGTCGACTTCGTCTTGTATCGAGTCTTGTATTTGTATAGATAGATCAAGGCACGGAAAACGAGAAATGTGAGTTTATAGGAATTTCGCTTGAAATGACATATGTGTCATTTCAAACGAAATTAGACTTTGTAATTCCGCACGAAATCAGCTGAAGACATTTCACACGAAATCACTAATTTCGTGTGAAACATGATTTCGTTTGAGTCATTTCAAGCGGAATTACCTCTCCTATAAATACCTTATGTGCCTATTCATTTGTAACGATTCTGATTCCGGTAGCGAAGCTGTGCCGAAGTGTCTACAGCATTGTAATCGATCTGTTATCAATCAAAAGACAGTTTAAAGAGATATTCTAGCTGAATTGAACTTGATACATCTGTTTCCACCTTTTGTATTGAGAAAAACTCTTCTGATCGACTCGTTCGGGTCAGAAAACGATCCTACAAGTGGTATCAGAGCTCAGGAGGAAGAGTTCTTACCAATTCAACTGCAAAATCTGATTTCTACACCTTCTTTTTCAAAATTAACAACTTTTCACGGTTAAAATCGGCTAATTTTCTCACATTATATGCGAAATTGTGTTTTAACAAACCCTTGAAAGTTTCAGATTTAAAATCGAACTAAAACCTAATCAATTTTGGCAAAAACAGCTCGAGAATGATGACATCAGCATAATTTCGTTTGAAATTGCACTTAATTTCGCACGGAATTATAATTTCGCTTGAAGTTGCTGTTAATTTCGCTCGAAATCAGTTTTCGCTTGGGTGATTCCGTTTGAAAGCCTTATTTCGTGTGAAAAGTGATTCCGTGTGAGTTGGTATTTCGCTTGAGATTGTTGTGCAGGTGATTTCGCTTCAACTGTGATTCTGTTTAAAAGGGTATTCCGTTTGAAGAGGTGATTTCGTTTGAGTTTGATTTCGTTTGAAAGTGTCAGATTTTGAAAAATTTTGCTGAATCATGGAAGAGGAATTCTATAACGCATTTGCTACTACCCCGACTACTCCGGCATCTGTTACTCAGAACTTGAACATGGAAAATGAAACGGGCACTATGCAAAAACCGCCTAAGCTCATGAATATCGAGGAATATAAAGGATGGGAAGAACGATTTGAGAATTGGGTTCAAGCAAATTACTTGGATGCTTGGGAATGCGTGGAAACAAAATATGTTAGACCTTTGAATGATGAGGAAGAGGAGATTGCTATTAAAGATCTAAGTGTTGATGATAGAAAGAAATACAAAAATGAAAAGATGATGAATAATCTATTACATCAAGCAGTTAAAGAAGATATCTTGGTATTACTGCAACACAATGGAAGTGCATATTCAATTTGGAGAGCGTTAAAATCGAAGTTTGTCGGTAGTAAAGAGATGATTAAGAATAAAAAATCAGTTTTGAAGAAAGAATTCGATCTATTTCGTGGTTTGAGAACTGAAAGTACAAAGCAGATCATCGAAAGATATTGCAATTTGTTAGTCCAAATGAAGAGAGTGAGCATCACAAAAGATAATGAAGAATTGATTGAGAAATTAGCTGATGCATTGCCACATGAAACTTGGGGCACATATCTTATGATGTTGAGAAACAAGAAAGATTTTAGCAATCTAACACTGAATAAGTTTATTGAAAAGCTTGAAGCTCAAGAGATGGAGCAAAGAAAAATCTCAAGAATGAAGGATTTTGATGGTGAACAAGATATCGGTTTGTATTACAAAGGAGGTATCTGTAACACCTCGAAAATTTACGTCCAATAATGTAATGACACGTGTCATGGACTTAGAATATGTGAAAACATACTTTAGAGGGACTAAAGTTGACATACAGTGAAACTATGTTATTGTAAGGGTCCAAAGTGTCAACAACTGATAAATAGGCCCTACAATAACCCTACATGGTGTTTATAATCTTAAATGGAAGAATCATGGATCATACGAAGCGAAAAATGAAAGAAAGTGAGGAATTTCAAACTACAGGGGCTAAACGTGTCAACATGTTGAATTTATACCTCTGAGTGATCTTTTGGCAAACCCGAAGCTTTGTAATAATAAAATATACTCACAAGAGCATGTGATAAAAATTTCATGAAGTTTCGTGAACGTATGAGAAAGTTATGATTAAAACCGTATACGAAAGGTTAATTGCGTTATCGTGAATTTCGTGACTTTTCGGGTAAGCGCAAAGTGAACCGAGGACTTTGCCATGTTTATAAAAGTCCCAAGGTTCATAAAAACCAGATTTGAGGGTCTAGAGTGCCAAATAAACGAACAAAACACGTATCATAAGATCAGGGACTGAATTGCAACAATTGGAAACTTGGAAACCTGCTGAACCACTCGTACGCGGCCCGCGAGGGGCCTGTCGCGGCCCGCGACCCAGCGCCCAGCGACAAAAACAACGTACAGTTGCCAGTTGAGTCTGTTTGCGAGTGGGTTGCAGCTGTACTCGACTCAGGAACTGACCAATCGACTTTCATGCATTCTAGGACACTTGTACTCTTCCTACAACATCAGAAAACACCTGTAACATCCTCAATTCACATCCAAATCTGCTTATAAGGCACTTGTATTAGAAACCAAGAACACTTGAACTTTCAAACTTCACAAAAACGATTCTGGAGCATTTCTGATCGACAAGGCAGCCTCATAAGGATCTCTAAGCTTGTTTAGGACCATTGTAAGTGTTTATATCTTTCCCTAATCCGTTCTAGCTTAGTGTTTTTACCAAAAGTCAAAGTATCGTAATTTAAACTTGACTTTAAAATTAAACGAGATTGGCTCTGTCAAATCTCAAATTGAAAATACCTGTATGTTGGTATTTATGAGTATAACAAACCCCTAAAAGGGTATGTTCAGATTCCCACTCTAGGCATGCTAATTGTCGAGTCAAAGTTCTTCATAAAAAGTCAACAGAATATATTTTTGCAAATTTAAGCTTGATTAACAATGTAGGCTACATGCAACCTGTTTGATCATCAAAATAACTTTATAAATAATGTAAGAACATGTTTCAACTTGATCAACTCGACAATTTTCTGTATTTCACCCGAATCGGAACCGAAAGTCTCATAAATGGACTTTTTCTTTGACTATCGGTTCTGATCCGTACATGCATGTTAAGATCTGCATTAGAGCATATTTTTGACCAACTTTCATATATGTTTAACACTCTGGAATTTTACATCTTGGTTCCATGTTTAACCGATTCATATGCATGTTACCGGGTTATGCTCAAATATGACTATTTTGCCCTTTTTAATATAAAACGCGATTTTTGAAAAAGTGAAAGAGTAAAATCATTTGTTACTGATTTATAAACATGCACCGAAAATTTCATATCAGTTTGTGGCCTAGTTTAAGAGATATGCTCATTATCGTAAATTACAAGCTTTATGTTACATAAATAGCGTAATTAGCGCATAGCCTATTTTAACCCACTTTTTGGTATCAAACTTTTATACACTGATGTTATATATTATTTTGAGATTTTTAAATATTTTTATTTAATTTTTGGCTGATCGTATCATAGGTCTCTAAGCTTAATTCGGTAAATACCGAAATTGCCCTTTTTGGCCATAAAACGAGTTTTATAAATCCGATTGACCCAAACCACTTCCTACTGATTTTATTTATTAAATAAAGTATGTTGAACCTTCTGGAAGTATAAAAGTCTCAGCTTTCTTTTACAAACCCGGAAACGGCTCTAAATCGCCTTTTTAGGCATTTTTAACGCATAGTATATACTATAACCATATCAAGCATATAAGAATTATACCTACTGATGTAATTAGCATATTTTCATATAAAAACAGTAAGTACAACTTTATAAACTCAGATTTCCAGTTTTGGCATTTTTAGCCCTTGTGAAATTACCAAAATGCCCCTAGGGTGCATAGTTTGATTTTAAATGATAAGTTTTACATACGGGTCATATCACACTGTTATAACATAATAATTTAAGTATATTTTCTGTATTAATCAGACCCATAACTTAGATTTACGAATAAACTCTTTTACAACCTCTTTAAATGACCGAAATGCCCTTATAAGGCATAAATTGATTTTAAATCCGTTCCGGGCAAAATAGAAAATAACTTACTGATATTATAACATATTTAGAGCATATTATCTCAGGGAACTTGCATATGACTCTCATGGTCGCCCTTAACGCACTTTTCGCGTTCGGTTCGGTTTATGTAACTAGTTTAAATAAATTGGCCGAAACGGGTCAAACATTATCATTTTCGTCTCAAAATCCAGAATGTGTTTAGTAAACCCATATTATACAAGTCTTCAAACTTGTCGGGTCAAATTCACATTCCATCCGGTCTTCGCTTAATCGTGCGTGAACCGTATCGTCATTTAAAACTAACCGGTCTAGGCTTAGGCTTAAATAAAGACCCGTTAGAAATCTAATAGGTTATTATAAACCTTTGTTCCAGATTAGGAGCACCAGTAAAAGATACTTGCATTTTTCTTGATTGTGATTGATACTTATTCAGGTAAATACTCTTTGGCTTATTTTCCCTATAGGGGCTTGGGTTACGGTATATAGAATACCGCTTGATCGGGCATTAAATCCTCCACTGTTGCGTGGGTAGTTGGAATAATTTAATCGGCTCGTTTAAACAGTCTTGTTCACTTAAGGCCTTTGGGGGGTTAATTGACCATGTCCCGGATATCCTTGGCATCATCCTGCGAGATGGCCACGACCTGAGCACGGGGTGTAGGCATACACCTTTCCGTGTATAACTCTTTAATGTGGTGGGTCCATTGATCTTTAGCCCGGACTAGATCCGGGCCACTGAACGTAAGTAACATGTAATTCGTTCACATGATTATTATATTAAATAATTGACCCAAGTTAATAAAAATGTTTTGTGCCTTGTGCATTTAAATCAATTTTCAACCTTTTCAAAATGAGTCGGTCGAATTGTATTTACCAGTGTAAACTGACGTATTTTTCCCAAAAAGATTAAGTGCAGGTACTACACGTAATAGGCTGGCAGGCTTCTAGAGCGTCCACAATAGGTCTCGCAGCTTGGACGACAAATAAACTGTTGAACAATTATCCTATTTTATTTTCGATCCGCCTGTGGATCCGTTTCAACTACTTGTGATAATTAATATTACATTTTTAAAGTTGAAATGAATCTATATTTGCTTCCGCTGTGCATTATTATATTGTGTTGTTTGTCTATGATGATACCAACGACGTCACTATACCCCCACCGGGCCCACCGGTGACACGTGGAAATTAGGGGTGTGACAGTATCAGTGATAAAACAAACATGTCACCAAAGGTTGAGACTGCATTCAATGCTTAGAGTTCATCAGGAGGGTCATCTAAAGGATCAAACAGCAAAACTGAATTTTCTTCATACTCATCATATGATCCAAATTTTTCAACGACCAAGAATGGCAAGAGATTACAATGCAACATTGCTTTAAATCTTGAAAATGGTGAAAATTTCTCGGAAGAGGTTGCAAAAGGTCACATGTCGTTATTGGGAACTATGTTAGAGTCATATGAAAGTTTAGTGGCAGGAAAGATCGGGAATCCAATGTTGACAAAAGAGGATTACGATCAGATTGATGCTGAGGAGATGGAATTAATGGATATAAAGTGGTGTTTGGCGAGTGTTTTGAGAAGAGCCGAAAAGTTTAAACAAATTGCGGGAAGAGATGATTTCCGTGATGCAAATATTTCTACTTTAGGTTTTGATAAATCTAAAGTTACTTGTTTTCGTTGCAGGGAAAAATGACACTTCAAAAGAGAGTGCACAAATCGCGAAGCAAGTGGAGCTCAAAATCCGTTCAACAACAATGATTATTATCGGAAAGCAATTTATCATCAAGTTGCTCAACAATCACATCAACAAGAGCCACAAACTGCACATGCTAGGAAGGCAATTGAGGAATCATCAAAGAAAGCCTGTATGGTGAATCAAGATGATAAAAAGTCTACAAGTGATTTCAGTTGGGACAAATATGTTTCAGCTGACAGTAAAGCATGTCTGATAAACCAAGATGATGAAAAATTACCAGAAGGATTTAGCTAGGCAAATTTCAGTTGGGATGATTATGATCCTAACAAAACCTCAAATCACAATGCTTTTGTTGCTAGAGTTGATGATGATAGTGATAATGATGATGATTATTATGCAAAGAGAATGGAAAAGCATTTAAAGATGATGGAAGAGAGTGACAGTGATGATGAAAAAGCTAAAAAGAAAAAGAAGAAAGTTAAAAAACCTGTCAGCAGTGATGATGAAGAAGTTCCTGTAATAAGAAAGAAATTAAAAGACATTCCAGTTTTCAAAGTTGATGCAGAAGCTGATGCACAAAAGATTCCGGTGATATGTGAGAACTGTGAAGCAGTAAAGAAGCAAAATAGTACTTTGATTCATAACATGAACAGATTGAAAGAATCCTATGATGTTCTGAATAAAGCAATGAATCAGTACAATCAAACAAGCAGTGAATAAGCAACAGCAATGAAGACACTTCAAGGAGCTTTCATGACAAAGCAAAAAGTGGTCAACAATTACATTGAGAAATGTGTTGTGCTTGAACAGAAATTGGAAATACAAAGAATTGAAACAGAAAGAGTTAATAGTTTGTTAAAAAGTTACTCATGTACTTCTTATGTTATTGACAGGATTTATCCAACAGTTGAAGGCATGAAGGCATTTGATGAAGAGGAATTATCTGAAGACAAAAGTTCTGAAGAAAAGAAGAAGGATACTGAAGTGAATGATTCTGGTAAGAAAAAAGGTTTCAGCTATACAAAGTGTCCACCCCCACTTGAAAATGGATATTCTCCACAAAATCCAAATTCAGAAAGAGTCAAAAAGGTAACCAATTTACAGTGGGAGTCTGAGTCTTCAGAAAATTTGCCCGACAACATTGATATCACTTTTACGTCGTCTGATACTGATCATGAGTCCGAGTTAATAAAGAAAGTGGTCGATCAGGTGTTGGATAAAGATGAAACTGAGGAGTCAAAGTTGGAGTCAAATTCAGAGTCAAAGTCTGACATGTCAAGTCCAACAGTCTAATCATTCAAAGAGTTTACAATAAAGAGTTCTTATTATCAAAATCTAATTTGAATGACGAACCAATCAAAGTGGCATATACTTTGAATGATTCTGACAAATTATATTCTGATCAAGAATTTCCAATAAGAGGTGTTAAAACTGAAATGATTAAAAAAGTTTTCAAACTAACAGAAATTAATATTTCTGAAATAAAAGATGTAAATCTTTCTGAAAAACCTAAACTTTACACCTCAAGAGTTCAACAACGTTTAAACAAGAAAAAGGGTTACAGTTCTGGTTCAGGTTTTCAAAAGAAACCAAACCATAACGGTAATTTCAAAAGAAAAGGACTTGGTTTTATTCCATCGAAAAATCATAAAAATGAAAAAACTTATAAACCAAAAACTGTGTTTGTTTCAGGAACATCAACTGAAGAGGAAAAGGAGCAGTTGTTCAGGAATCAATCGAACAAAGAATTCCTTGCTAAGAAGCAAGAGGAAATGAAGAAGGAAATTGTTCAAAGGAAAGAAACAAGAACCTGTTTTAAATGCAAAACAGTTGGTCATATTGCCAGGAATTGTTCTAAGGCAATACAAACAAAACAGGGAGTGTTTCTTAAACAGAAAGAAAAGATGGTTGAAAATGAACCACCAACCAAACCTTTTATAGTTTTAAAAAATTCGAAGTTTGAGGTTGGTGAATGTTCAAGAGGTTTTTACAAGAGAAAAGCAAATCTTGACAACCAAAAATGGATTGTTAAGAAATCTGTTGATAGTTCTAGCAATGATTCTGATTCGTCAAAATCAGGGGAGCTATTTTTAGGCGATGAATCTGATTCCACAAAGTCAGAGGAGCCACGTGTTGAGTTAAAATTGGAAACATCAGTACCGCCAATGGATGATGTCAATTTTCCACCATTGAGGGCTGAGAATTTTAAGCAAAAAGTTGGCAAAATTGAGATTTCAAATCAATTTTCTCTGAAAAGAAAGATTTTGATGTTGAGAAAGCCTTTAACTCCAAAGTGCAACATATTTTTGGAAAAATGGTTGATGGAAAGGTCAAGGGAGTAAAAGAATTTTATGAAAAGAAATTGAAGAAACCACGTAAGGGTAAATCATCTCAGGTTTGTGACTGGGATGGAACATATTATTCTGAGTGAATAGTATGACTTGCTGGAGCTCCCAGGTTGGTAAGAGTGGAGCAGGAATCGGCATTTTTTTTTTTGAGAAATTCACGTTTGTGATATTTTGACTTACAAGTGATAAATCAGGGACATTAAGTTGTACTTGATTTTCTACAAGTAATATTTGGTGTTTGAACTTAAAACTGTTATTTTTTTTTCAAAAGATTGACGTTGAAAGAACAATGTGATGAAACCCTTAACTTACAAGTGGTAAAATCAAAAAAACTAATTTTCCGGAAAAACCATTTGATTAAAAGAAACTTAAGTGTTTTGAAATCATAATAGGAAAATAGTTTGTTGTCAGGGGGAGTTCTGATTGTTTATGCCAAGTGGATGGCGATTTGAAGCAATTCACAACAGTTGTCACTTTATTTGTACAGTTTGTTTTCAAATTTCCTTTAAATGATTTTGAATTTTAGGGGGAGTAAGAATTTCTGAAAGTCCAAAAACATTTGAGAATTTGAAAAAACCAAAAACATGATAAAATCAAAAATGAGTCTTGTTGAAAAAAGAGGAAATGATAGTACAATCAGTAGATGATCACAGCATGCTAAAGAATTGGAAAGGTAAAATGTGATAAACGGTCTCATTGATGATGTGCCAGTAGGTTTTTACACATTTAGTATATTGTGACGAGATATAAACCTAAATTTCAAACTTACTTATCTCGTGGGGAACATCTCTCGGATATATGGGTAACCCCCGAAATCTTGTTTGAAAGGTCCCTTTTTCTGAGATACTAAGTCTTTATACTCAGTGATATCTGGGGTATTATCCCGGGACTTCTGATTTTGTGGAAGCAATGGCCTAGTCCCCGTATAATACTTTCTGCTTGCTTGAAATATAGCACCACCCTCAGTACAAAAATGATAAAACATTGAAAAATGCTAATCATGTGTTGTTGAAGAAAAGTTTCTCTAAAGGGAACACACCAAAAGTCGAAGCCGTCATCTCTCTGATTTTGCGGAAGCAATAGCCTGAGCTCTCACGGCCCTCGCATTTAACCCTTTACAGATATCATCTAGGTATACTCACCTGTAAGACTGAATATTGGGATCTGGATACAGGAGTATATTCTGAGGTGGGACACGCGAATAAGTTTAAGTATCTAAAACATTAATCTCGTATCTCGAAACAATTGAACTTTGTGTAAAAATTTAAGTGGATCAGTATACTGACAATCTAAGTGAATCGTTTAGAACTTAAAATGTTTAAAGCTTAATGGTGTTGGTGATTTGTCTCATAAACTGATATGATCCTCCTACACAAACTCACAAAAATATTGTCTGTAAATATTTCTTTTCTGCATTTTCTTTCAAGTTAAAAAAAATCCAAAAAGATTTTAGTGTGTTTTAGCATAAAATTTTGAAAAATACAAAAAGATTTTCGACAACTGATGTTGGAAAGCTGATTTTCAAAATTCCAAGTGCTAAACATGATGAACAAAAAGTTTGGGAGAATTTGTTTGAGATATTTGAGTTGAAAAAGTGTTTGAAAATGAAAATGTTATTTTTACAAGTGGTTCATCAGTGATTAACATTGTAAAATCATTTATTGATTTGTGTATACAAGTGGTAAGTAGAGAATAAATTTGTCAAATGTTAAATTTGTGAAATTTATTGTGAGGTAGAGAATGTGCAGGTTAGCCCGGTTCTGATTTCTGAAGATCATATGGATTCAAGAGAGTCAGGTTTTGATCCTGAGGAGGATGTGAGCCAGGTTTCGATCTTGAATCTGTGGAAGCCAGACTGCGATCCCAAGCATGATTTAAGGGGAAGTCTGAAGTTGTATAGAGTCTGTGAAAGAGTAAGAGCCAGATACAGATCTTGGAATAGAAGATTGTAGAGTCAAGTTCAGATCCAGATGTTCATACAAGTTGATGATGCTGATGAACTTAATGAATCAAGAGATCTGATCAAGAGAATTAGAAAAAGATAAGAGCCAGGTCGTGATCATAGATATGAGAAGAGGATAGAGATTGAGGATGCTTTACATTGTTAGATACTTTGGAAGAGTTCGAGAAGACAGATAAAGACAGAAGATTGAAGACTCGACACTGAAGACTCGTCAACATTCGAGGGGGAGTCTGTTGGTGCATGCGTCTGTCGACTTCGTCTTGTATCGAGTCTTGTATTTGTATAGATAGATCAAGGCATGGAAAATGAGAAATGTGAGTTTATAGGAATTTCGCTTGAAATGACATATGTGTCATTTCAAATGAAATTAGACTTTGTAATTCCGCACGAAATCAGCTGAAGACATTTCACACGAAATCACTAATTTCGTGTTAAACATGATTTCGTTTGAGTCATTTCAAGCAGAATTACCTCTCCTATAAATACCTTATATGCCTATTCATTTGTAACGATTCTGATTCCGGTAGCGAAGCTCTGTCGAAGTGTCTACAGCATTGTAATCGATCTGTTATCAATCAAAAGACAGTTTAAAGTGATATTCTAGCTGAATTGAACTTGATACATCTGTTTCCGCCTTTTGTATTGAGAAAAACTCTTCTGATCGACTCGTTCGGGTCAGAAAACGATCCTACAAACAGGCAATTAAGGAAGACATTTTGGTACTGTTACAGCATCAGGGTGACGCGCATTCTATTTGGAATGCTCTTAAAATCAAATTTCTTGGAAGTGCTTCAATGATCAAAAGCAAAAAGGCACTACTGAAAAAAGAATTCGATATATTTACTGCTATCAGTGGAGAATCAACGAAAGAGTTGATTGAGAGGTACTGTCACTTGGTAGTGGAAATGAAACGTTTGAATATAGATAAATCAGACGAAGAATGGGTTGCTAAGTTGGCTGAAGCTCTACCACAAGAAGAGTGGGGTACGTTTTTATTGGTTTTGAAGAACAATTTGGAATACGTGGGTTTCAATTTGAGTACGTTTATTGAGAGAATTGAAGCTCATGAGCTTGAACTTCGGAAGATAAGGAAAATGAAATCTGCAAACGTACAGCAAGATGTTCAACTTTATTACAAAGAAAACTCATCTGCCACACCTGCTCCGAGTCCAAAGATTCAAACGGCATTCAGTGTAGATTCTTCATCAGGAGTAACTCAAAGCATGCCTAACAACAACTTTTCACCGTTTCCAAATTACGAACCAAATCCTAAGGTTCAGAGTTTTCAAGAACAGGTTTTTTCTCAAAGTTCTTCAAGTTCGAACAATCAGAGTTATAGTCATGGGATACAGTGCAATATTGCTGTTAATATAAAAAACGGTCAAGATTTTACCGAGACAGCCGCAAAGCAGCATATAACACTTCTAGCTTCTGTACTTGAGTCTTACGAGAGTCTAGTAGCCGGACGAATTGGTAACCCAGACATGACTAAAGAAGATTACGATCAAATTGATCCGGAGGAACTAGAACTCATCGACATAAAATGGTGTATGGCGAGCATTGTGAGAAGAGCTCAGAGGTTCATGGAAATTACCGGAAGAAGTAGTCTCGCAGGTCCTGATTCTAAACTTGGATTCGACAAATCGTAGGTGACTTGCTTTAAGTGTAAAGAGAAAGGACACTTCAAGCGTGAATGTACGAACGGAGAAGTTAATAACCACCAGAATCCATTCGCCAATGATTATTACCGACAGGCCATCTATCATAAAAACAGTCAACAACCATTCATTTCACGACCTCAAATCGAAAACAGTCAATCCAAACAAACAGAAAAATCTCTTTTGGTGAATCAAGATGATGAAAAGATTCCAGAAGGCTTCAGTTGGGATAAGTACGTTCCAGGAGGTGGTCTTGCAATGATGGCTGAAATTACTGAAGAGCCGGAACCGGAAATCGAGAAACGTGTTCCTGAAGTTGAAGAAGTCAGTGAAGTGGTGAATGAGGAAAGTTTTGCAGATCTAGAAGAGGAGGCAGCAGCAATCTACTATTATCAGTCTGAACAGGAGGTTATTACTAATGCATTCAAATCTATAATGCCAGCTAATGTTTTTGATTCTTTTGCAGGTTTCTTTAGTGAACCGACTACGGGTTTTTGCCCACAGTACGAAGTTGAACAAACTCCGGTTCAAGAGATCATTGATGTCACAAAGGAAATGAATGAAGAGACTTTGAAAGAAATAGCAGACAAAGCTCTTATGGTCAAGCTGCAAGAGGTAGAACAAACTAAAACACCTTCTGATAACAATGAGACCAAAGATGCAACTCAAGAGTTAGTGTCTATTGAAAGGAGTCAATTATCGAGACTTGTGATACGTATGAGTCAGGAGAAAAGTCTGAGTCCGATGACAAGACAGAAAATGTGAATTCCGAATCCGAAGAGAAATCTGAGTCTGAGTCCGGAGAGATTGGTAAATCAGAAAGTAAGAATGATAAACAAGAAAATGTTTTTGAAAAAGTTAATCCAATTCTTGAAAAGTCGTGCGAAAACTGTTTGAAACCATGCATGGATTGTCCTGAAAAAGACAAACAGTTTCAAGAGTTGAAAAAGTTTAACGACAAATTAAAATTCGATTTTAATGATGTTAAAGAAGCTTATGACACTCTGTCACGATCAATTAAAATGATTCACACTGAGAGTAAATAAAATGATAAAATTGCTAATTTGCTCAAAGCTACGGTCATGGAAAAGCAAATGTCGATTAACATCCATCTGGACAAAATCGCATCTCTAAAGAAGGAACTTGAACTGATGCGCATTGAGACAGAAAGAGTTGACAAAAATTTGATCAGTTATCTTTCATCTTCATATGTGATTGATCAGATCGTTCCTCAACAAGCTAAAGTTAAACCAGCTTTCAAAAATGTTCCACCCCCAATGTGGAATCATTATAGTCAGAAATATCCAGACGGGGTGGAGGAGGCATTGAATCTCAAACTGAGAACAGAAGAGAATGAGTTACCAGAAAACATAGATGTTACATTCTCTCCGTCTGACACCGACAACGAGTCACAACTGGTTAAAACAGTTGTAGACCCAGTGTTGGATGAAGAGAGTGATAACACTGATTTCGAAACGGTTAAAACTCATTTTGAGAATTCCAGTTCAGATTCTGAAGATGACGGAAACTTTCTTGATAAGTTTATCCGAAAGTCAGATAAAGTTCTGGATGATGATTCGATCATTGTGGTTTACACGATGACCGGAACTAACAAACCGTATACTGATTTTAAGTACCCGATTCAGAATGCGAACCTGGAAAAGGTTGAAAAAGTTTTTAAACTCGTGGAAATTGATATCTCAGAAGTTAACAACAATTCATTTCTATCAAAACCGAAAAAATCTTTTGTTAAAAAACAACTGACAAACAACCCGGCAAAGAAAAATGAAAGGGTGGGTAACAATGGTAATAACAAGAGACATGGTAATAATTACAAAAAGAAAGGTGTTGGTTTTGAGATGAAAATGGCTAAGAAAGAAGTTAAGCCAGAAGAAAAATTGAGTGAAGTGTTTGTGGCTGGTAATAATTCAGAAGTCGAAAAGGATTATATCTTTAGTAAGCAAGCAATTGACGATTTTATTGCTGCCAAAAAGATAAGAGACGAGGCCAACAGATCCACTTTTTGTTGAATATGACGAAAGAATCTGTTATCGATGCAATGAAATCGGTCACATGGCCAAACAATGTGTCAAAAAGATAATAAAACCAGTTTTCCATAAACCAAAACCAAAAATTTAAAAGGATGTTAAGGGAAAATCACTTATGGTATCCCCCGTGCGTATTCTTAAACGTGGTGAATCATTAAAGTCAGAGGGCAAACCAAAATCAACTTTTGAAATTGGTGAATCTTCAAAATCACAAAAGACTTCAAAGGTTTATTCTAAAACAAACACTTCCCAAAGTCAATCATGGGTGGAGAAACCTAAACATTCTTTTGAGGAAAAGAAAATGGAAGAAGTTTTAAAATCTGAACCGAAAATCTTTGTAACCACTGATGAGAAAATTGAGTTTGAGTTAGATAAGTTGATTGAAGAATTCCCACCTATCAAGGAAGGAGCTCTAAAATCAAAACCAGAATCTGATGTTCCAAATGTTGTTTTTAACATTCCAAAAGTTGACATAGTAGCTCATGATATTGTCTTTGGTAGTGTACCAAATGTTGAAAAATCTTGGGTATCATTGTTTAAGTAAATGTCTTTTGATGTGTGTAGGGGCTTCCAAGGTCTATCATTTCTAAATGGATAATGGATAGCGGCGCCTCACGGCACATGTCAGGGATGTTAGCACTGCTATACGACGTCAAGTCAATCAATGGAGGTTATGTCGGGTTTGCTGGAACTCAAGGTGGAAGAATTGTTGGAGAAGTAATACTTACTAACGGGGTTGTAACATTCGATAAAGTGAACTACATTGCTGACTTAGAAAACAATATGTTGAGCATTTCTCAGATTTGTGATAAGTCATTTACTGTTCATTTTACAAAAGATGAATGTCTGATTCTTAAACCAGGGTTTAAAATACCCGAAGAAATGGTGTTGATGCGCGCTCCTCGTGAAAACGATCTCTATATACTAGACATGAGTGATGTGCGTGAAAGTGTTATATATATTAGGTGTATATTTTAAGCCCCTTTTAACACTTATTTTTAGCCAAGTTTTAAATTTATAAAACACGATATTTTACGAACACTAAACACACATATGGGCAAGTGCACCCATCGTGAGCGTAGTATAGCGTTGGTAAGATACCGAGGTCGTCCAAGGACACAAGAGCTTTTAGTACCGGTTTATCCTCAACGTCTAATCAAAATAAAAAGTTTAGAAAAATGTTTTAAACTAAGAAAAGTAAAAACTAACTAAAATGCTGAAAATAAAAATAAAAAGAAAAACAGATAGACAAGATGAATCACTTGGTTCCGACTCGTATCTAGTATAACCTTTGATTATTTCCGCACTTTTGCACATAATTAAGAGATTATCTTAGTTATTGTAGTAGGCCCCTCTTTTGAAGGTGACGTTACCCTCACCCCAGTAGTTTGAGTCAGCAAGGATACAATCCTAAAAGGGTGGATTATTGGAAGATAATGAATTAAGTTATTAATGCAATATTATGGTAGGCCCCTCTTTTGGAGGAGACGTTACCCTCAACTAAGTAGTCTGAGTCAGCAGGGATACAGTCCTAAATAGCCGGGTTATAGTATTAATAGTAGTTAACTTATGAGGGGATCAAAGAGTTTGGACCCTTCCATCCAATACCGTGAAGCATTGAAGGATGTCCTACTAAATTTGACCCAGGTCCATTGTAGGACCTCTAAACGCTGAACAATGGCAAGACCTTTACCAAACCGTTCCCTTAACCCCCGACCAGGTAGCCAACATACCTCCATATAGACCGTGGAGATATGAATGGTGAAAATCCTTTATTTTATATAGACAGTAAAATAATGCCAAGACACCACGGACAAACGATAAGGAAAGATCACCTTCAACATAAGTAACTAGTTATTAAAGTCATTAATACAAAACCAAATAAAAAGTACAAAAGATTAGAAATAAAAAGTATTATACTAGACACTTTGTCTTCACCAAGTGATGTAAGAGACTTAGGCAAACATGGCCTTGATTGTCAAGAACTCTTACGATCAATCTTGGATCCCGAGACGACTCACACACTCTATGATGGACAATGGATGATGGTGGTGGATGATGGTGTTGTGATGGTGGTGGGTGGTGGATGAAGTGTGAGAGAGGTGGTGTGCCAAGGGATGAGTTGAAATGAAACCAAGCACTCCTATTTATAGGCTGAACAGGAGGCTGGGCACGCCCCCGTGTCCGCTGGACACGGCCCCGTGCCTGTCTGACACTCTCTCTCTTCATTAATTGTAATTCGCAATTACAATTAATGCGCCTGCTGTACTTTCGCCACGCCCCCGTGTTCACTGGGCACGGCCCCGTGGTGGGCAATAGAAGCTTCTATAGGTTTGTCTTTTCTGCAGCTTCTTGGGCACGGCCCCATGCTGGCTGAGCACGGGGCGTGTTCAGTCTTCTGCCTTCTCTATTTTGCTTGGGAAGATGCCGTTGAGGGGTCAGGCAGTCCACTTATGTTCCTTTTCTTGTATTTATGTTGGATTCAGCTGTCTTTTTGCTTCTTTTGTGTTTTTGAGCTCATTTAATCCTGAAAATACAAAAAGAAGACAAAAACACTCTTTTTCCAATATTAGTACTTAAAAAGGGTTAGTTTTATGCCTCATTTGATGTAATTTATATGTTGCATTTTACACACATCAAATACCCCCACACTTGAACTTTTGCTTGTCCTCAAGCAAAACTCTTTAATATGTGGCTTACACTCCCAAATGGAATGGGTAGAAGAGAAGGTTTTGGCTTGTCATAGAGTGTTGGGAATCCAAGATCCTTTTGGGTTTTATTTTTATCTATTTACAATCCTATTCGTAATGATTTGTTTAGAACGTTTCATAGGAGAAATTACTTATTTGGGCATAACATGCCTTTTTAAAATTCCATTTATATACAAGTTCACATACCTCACGGGAGAAATCACTCACACTCGGCCGAAGGTGTATTTTTAGTGAATCACTCGAGAGCGGCATGGAACTTATTCCTACCATAAGCTTGCCAAGCAATCAATCCTCCTCCTTTTTAACTTTCATACCTTTGTAAATATCAAGAGGACTTTGTGGGTTAAGGGTTAGGCTTGGGTTAAAGGTAGGTGGTTGGGATAATGGTTAGTAGAAAAAGGGTGAAAAAGCGTAACAAGTGTCGGTTTTCGTAGGACTTTCTATTTTTGTAATTTTTATTTTGATGAAGCTTTTATTCAAACAAAGTTATTTTTGATGAACTTGTTTGTTTATCTTTTGCTTCATCATCAACACACTTTTTTTTTTTTTTTGATCATACGGAAAAACCGAACTTGTTACTAAAACAAAGGGTTAAAAATAAAAAAGGTTTAGGTGGGTAAAAGGGTTTTTGGTTTGGGTTATGAAATGAAAAGGTTTAGGCTCAAAGGGGCTAACTAGGGGGATTTTTGGGTAGGTGGTAAAAGAAAAAGAAAAATAATGGTGTAGAAATAAAAAGGGTTAGTCCTAATGCCTCCATCATTTACTTACTCGGGTTTAAGTTGATAAGGACCGGGAATGTATCGTCATGGCAAGTTCTAGAGTCGTAAGAACCAAGCGGCTATTCACACAAGAAACGAAAAATGAGCATTTAGTCTAAAGATGTAAATTTGTATGCTCAATAAAGGCTCAAAACTCACTTTTGTGGGAATGGATTTTTATGTGATCAAGTATATATAATCAAATTTTAACTAAGTTTGCCATGCCTTTTCATAATTTTCTTATGTTGGTTCTTTTTATCACTACGCTATCGGTTGTAAATTCGTAAAAATATAACCTTTTTGAGAACTTGAATTTCCCGAGTTAAACCTAGACAAGTAAAAAAAATGAAATTTTTTGAAAAAATTTGGGGTGATTAGCGGTTCCAATAGAGTTTTGTGTAAGGCTTGTATTTAGGACTTGCAAAATTTCAAGGTTTTAGCATCCCCCCACACTTAAATTACACATTGTCCTCAATGTGTCCCAAAAATAAATTTTTAGGTTGATTAGATGTGTAAAATGGTGTTAAAAGCAAAGATTTATGTTACTGGTAGTCTGGACACGGCCCCGTGGGGACCGGACACGACCCCGTGTTCAGGTGCCAGTAACAGAAATTAAAGAAAAGAAACAGAAGCCTGGACACGGGGGCGTGTCTGGTGAACACGGCCCGTGTCCAGTTACCTGAACTGGGCATTTTTCTGCAGGGGGTTCAGCACGGGGCCGTGTTGGTTGGGCACGGCCCGTGTTGAACCTTCTGTAATGGAGAGAATTGTCGGGTTGCCTTGTTCTTGTGCATGAGGTCATTTTTCTCGTTCCCCTTTTCATCCCTTACCACCATGAGTGTGTTTTATTCCTGAAAATTAAAACTAACTAGAAAACATAAAAATTAATCTAAATTAAACTAAGGATAGTTCCGCGGAATGCCTCCGTGGTGCGCCACGTTTATAAGGGTCCTTGGCTAGACCCAAAGCCGGTCATATGTCACCCAAGTGGGATGTATTGCATCCCATGTTACACCGTCGGAGAGCGTCATCCAAGCTTGAGTCTATGACCTGCATGTAGTTGACCGGGTCTTCGTCCTCAATTCTTTTTCCACATTCAAACTTTACCTCCTTATCCCCAAACTTCAATGTTAACGTTCCGTCATTCATGTCTACCACCGCTTGGGCGGTGGCTAGAAATGGCCTCCCGAGGATGAGAGGGACATCGGTGTCTTCTTCCATGTCTAGGATGACAAAGTCGGTTGGGAAAACGAAGTTGTCAACTTTTACCAATAGATTCTCAGCGACACCTTGTGGAAATTTGACGGATCTGTCGGCGAGTTGTATGCTCATCTTTGTAGGGCTTGTTGTTCCTAGGCCGAGTCGTTTGAACATCGATGTGGGCATGAGGTTAATGCTAGCCCCAAGATCGGCTAATGCATTACGAACGGGAGACTCCCCAATCGAGCAGGGAATTGTGAAGCTCCCGGGGTCAATTTTCTTTTCTGGGAGTTTGTTGAGCACTAGGGCGGAGCATTCTTCGCCTAAGTTAACTAATTGCAATGATTCAATTTTCCTTTTGTTTGTGAGGAAATCCCTCATAAATTTTGTGTATTTAGGCATTTGGGTTAGGACCTCGATAAAAGGAATATTAATATGCAATTGTTTTAGTAAATTTTCAAATTTAGCGAATTGCTCATCGGTCTTTTGACGATTTAACCTACCGGGGTACGGAATTGGAGGAGTCTTGGTGGGCTCTTGAGTTGGTAGAGAAGCCTTTTCTGATGCAGGAGGAGTCACATGTTGGCTAGATTGGCTTCTTTCATTTGGCGGCAATGGAGCATCCTCGGGACCCACGGTTCGATTTCTTAATGTGATGAGATGTACTTGTGCCTTTGGGTTGGTTTCGGTATTACTAGGTAACGCGCCTTGTGGTCTCTTGGAGAAATTTTGAGCTAGTTGATTTAATTGTTTTTCAACGTTTTGAATGCTAGCTTGTTGATTTCTAAAATTCGATTCCAATTGTTGAAATCGATCTGAGTTTTTCTTTTCAGTGTCAGAGATGAGGCGAGATATAGTATCTTCAAGCCTTTCTCTTCCACCTTGTTGTTAAGAGAAATTTTGTGGTTGTTGAAAATTAGTTCGTTGGTTTTGTTGATTACTACTATTGCCGGGATCTCTCCAACCAAGATTTGGGTGGTTACGCCATCCTTGGTTGTAGGTACCCGTTAGAGGACCTGACGGCCTAGGTCTATTATCAATGTAGTTTACCGTTTCTGTTTGTTCATCTAATTCTTTCATACAACTCCAATTTTCATGTGACCCACCACACCCTTCACAAGCCATAACCGAGGCCGTTTTTGTCATTTCTAGCTTTTTGATTTTCGAAGAGAGGGTCTCGATTTGGGCTTGTAAAGAGGTGCTTTCATCAACCTTATGGGCGCCCGGGGCAATAGATTTATTACCTCGGGGAGTGTGCCATTGAAAATTGGTTTGAGCAATTTCCTCAATTTGATTATATATTTCATTTGGGCGACGATTACCTAAAAGTCCCCCGGAGCTTGAATCTAGTGTTTGTCTTGTGTGTGGCAACAACCCATTGTAGAAAGTGGATACTTGTTGCCACACTGCTAGACCGTGATGAGGACACTTTCTTAGAAGCTCCTTGAACCTTTCCCAAGTTTCATATAAGGATTCCCCATCCTCTTGTGAGTATGTATTAATTTCAGTCATTAATTTAGCCGTTTTAGCAGGAGGGAAATACTTATATAGAAACTTTTGGGCAAGTTTATCCCAAGTGTTTACCGAGCCAACTGGGAGGGTGTTAAGCCAAGCCTTAGCTCGGTCTTTTAGTGAAAATGGAAACATTCGAAGGCGGATGGCGTCATTTGATGCTCCATTGATCCGAAAGGTATCACATATTTCTAAGAAGTTAGTAATATGCAGATGGGGATCCTCGTCCGCAAGCCCATGGAAGGTTGCGGAGTTTTGGAGCATTTGTATCAAATGCGGCCGAAGTTCGAAGTTATTAGCTTCGACATTTGGTGCATTGATAGCGGCGCCGAGATTGCCTACGGTGGGTCGTAGGTAATCCATGAGGGTACGTTGATCCGCCATTGGAAGTGGGTCCCCCGAAACTTTCTCTTGATTTTTTGCTTTAAGTCTTTTTCTGAGAAAGCGTTCGGGTTCTTCTAGAGGTTCTTTTATGTCTCTACTAGAACTGGAGCTCATGCACTACGTAGGAGGTTCAAATGTGGCGCCTAGGTTCCAAGTCCTGCAATAAAAACAGAAAAGAACGTTGGTCAGAATGTTCACCACGGCCCCGTGCTCAGCGAACACGGCCCGTGGTCAGAGGTACAGTGATTGTCTTCTGAATCCCTATTACTGGGAGTTGGACACGACCCCGTGTTGTACCTACACGGCCCCGTGTTCAGCTCTCTGTAACTCAGAAAATAAAAACTGCCAGCGATGATGATGGGCACGGCCTGTGTCTGACCCGGCACGGCCCGTGCTAAGCTCTGCAGAAGCTGAAAAACTAAGAAAATCCTAAAAATTAAAAAAATAAAAATAAAAAAAATGATTAGGCCGTTGATTCCTAACTTTCTTAAAATCCTTGTGTCCCCGGCAACGGCGCCAAAAACTTGATGTGCGTGAAAGTGTTATATATATTAGGTGTATATTTTAAGCCCCTTTTAACACTTATTTTTAGCCAAGTTTTAAATTTATAAAACACGATATTTTACTAACACTAAACTCACATATGGGCAAGTGCACCCATCGTGAGCGTAGTATAGCGTTGGTAAGATACCGAGGTCGTCCAAGGACACAAGAGCTTTTAGTACCGGTTTATCCTCAACGTCTAATCAAAATAAAAAGTTTAGAAAAATGTTTTAAACTAAGAAAAGTAAAAACTAACTAAAATGCTGAAAATAAAAATAAAAAGAAAAACAGATAGACAAGATGAATCACTTGGTTCCGACTCGTATCTAGTATAACCTTTGATTATTTCCGGACTTTTGCACATAATTAAGATATTATCTTAGTTATTGTAGTAGGCCCCTCTTTTGAAGGTGACGTTACCCTCACCCCAGTAGTTTGAGTCAGCAAGGATACAATCCTAAAAGGGTGGATTATTGGAAGATAATGAATTAAGTTATTAATGCAATATTATGGTAGGCCCCTCTTTTGGAGGTGACGTTACCCTCGACTAAGTAGTCTGAGTCAGCAGGGATACAGTCCTAAATAGCCGGGTTATAGTATTAATAGCAGTTAACTTATGAGGGGATCAAAGAGTTTGGACCCCCGCCATCCAATACCGTGAAGCATTGAAGGAGGTCCTACTAAATTTGACCCAGGTCCATTGCAGGACCTCTAAACGCTGAACAATGGCAAGACCTTTACCAAACCGTTCCCTTAACCCCCGACCAGGTAGCCAACATACCTCCATATAGACCGTGGAGATATGAATGGTGAAAATCCTTTATTTTATATAGACAGTAAAATAATGCCAAGACACCACGGACAAACGATAAGGAAAGATCACCTTCAACATAAGTAACTAGTTATTAAAGTCATTAATACAAAACCAAATAAAAAGTGCAAAAGATTAGAAATAAAAAGTATTATACTAGACACTTTGTCTTCACCAAGTGATGTAAGAGACTTAGGCAAACATGGCCTTGATTGTCAAGAACTCTTACGATCAATCTTAGATCCCGAGATGACTCACACACTCTATGATGGACAATGGATGATGGTGGTGGATGATGGTGTTGTGATGGTGGTGGGTGGTGGATGAAGTGTGAGAGAGGTGGTGTACCAAGGGATGAGTTGAAATGAAACCAAGCACTCCTATTTATAGGCTGAACAGGAGGCTGGGCACGCCCCCGTGTCCGCTGGACACGGCCCCGTGCCTGTCTGACACTCTCTCTCTTCATTAATTGTAATTCGCAATTACAATTAATGCGCCTGCTCTACTTTCGCCACGCCCCCGTGTTCACTGGGCACGGCCCCGTGGTGGGCAATAGAAGCTTCTATAGGTTTGTCTTTTCTGCAGCTTCTTGGGCACGGCCCCGTGCTGGCTGAGCACGGGGCGTGTTCAGTCTTCTGCCTTCTCTATTTTGCTTGGGAAGATGCCGTTGAGGGGTCGGGCAGTCCACTTATGTTCCTTTTCTTGTATTTATGTTGGATTCAGCTGTCTTTTTGCTTCTTTTGTGTTTTTGAGCTCATTTAATCCTGAAAATACAAAAGGAAGACAAAAACACTCTTTTTCCAATATTAGTACTTAAAAGGGGTTAGTTTTATGCCTCATTTGATGTAATTTATATGTTGCATTTTACACACATCAATGAGCGTTGCAACAACGACAGATAAAAAGGCACAATGCTTTATGAGTAAGACGAAGGTGACTGAAAAAGAATCCCTCATGTGGCATCGTAATATGGGCCATATTCACTTGAGAAAAATGAACTTTTTAGTTCATAATGATCTTGTAGACGGTGTTAATTTGAAAAGCTTCCATCTTAATGATGACTGTATTGAATGTAAGAAAGGGAAGCAGACGAAGAAATCGCACCCGAAAAAGCTCTTGAACTCCATCAGATTACCGCTCTAAAGACTCCATATGGATCTTTTCGGACCGGTAAATGTGAAAAGCATAAGTGGAGATCTATATTGTTTAGTTATTACTGACGACTTTACAAGATTTTCCTGGGTGTTATTTCTAGAGAGAAAAGAGGAAACATTTGATTCTTTGATAAGGCTATTCAAAAAGATGGAGAATGTTTATAAACTGCCGATTAGACGTATTCGAAGCGACAATGGCACGGAATTCAAGAACAACCGTATGCTCGAATTCTGCAATGATATGGGCATTCTTCATGAGTTTAGCGCACCGTATACTACTCAACAAAATGGTGTCACAGAATGAAAAAATCGTACATTGATCAAAACGGCTCGTACCATGTTAGCAGATTTGAAATTACCGGTATATTTTTGGAGTGAAGTGGTCGCCACGGCTTGTTACACGCTCAATCGGGTTCTTACGGTGAAGAAGTATAAGAAAACTTGTTTTGAATTGCTTCATCTTTACAAACCGAATCTGGAATATTTAGAACCATTCGGATCACCATGCACATTCATTGATCCAGAAGGTAAATTTGGTTCGAAAGCTAATGAAGGTTTTTTTTGTAGGATACGCTAGTCCGTTGAAGAGAGTTTTTGTTACGAGTTTGGGGAAGATCATACAAGTTCAACACGTTGAGTGTCAACGGTTTACCGCTCCAAATCAACTTCCCGGAAATAGGTTGCTATTTGATTACGTTAATCTCTAGGAGTCTTTCCATTTACCGACAGAGCCGAATGAAGAGGAACTGGCGTTCTTATACCAACAACAGCAGTCTCTTTCAAAAGAACAAGTCCCGAGACCGTTGGTGGTTTCCTCGCCCACCGTGGGTTCAAATGATCATGAGGCTGGTCCTAGTGGAACTGCACATGTAACCCCAGAAGAAACAGCTCCAATATTTGACCATTCTGACAACTCAGAATCGGAAACTGATCCGATTTATGACGAGGAACCAAATATTGCGACTTCAAATGCTGTTGATCACACGGGTGATCAGAATATAACAAATTTGCAATCGGAAGTGAGCGTACCGAATACGGTAATGCCAAGAACGTTATCTTACCATCCGTCGGAGCAAATCATTGGTGACCTTCAAAGCGGCGTGAAAACCCACGAACAAATAAACAAAGGGCTTACATGTTTTTACTCCTATGTAGCACCTTTACTAGTAGACTTTTCATTAAAATGTTTTATCTCGCAGGTAGAGCCGAAAACGTATAAAGAAGCGTTGACCGAAGAGAGTTGGGTAAATGCAACGCAAGAGGAGTTACAACAGTTTGAAAAGCTTGGAGTGTGGAGGTCGGTTGATCTCCCAGAAGATCAGAAGTTGATCAAGACCAAATGGGTCTTCAAATGTAAGAGAGATGATAGAGGGGTTACAGTAAGGAACAAAGCACGGTTGGTAGTCCAAGGTTTTAGTCAGCAAGAAGGGATTGACTTTACTGAAGTATATGCTCCCGTTGCTCGGCTTGAGGCAGTCAGAATCTTCTTGGCGTTCGCGTCATGGAAGGGGTTCAAGGTCTACCAACTAGATGTCAAATCTGCATTCCTCTACGGCAAGATTAAAGAAGAGGTGTACGTCGGTCACCCAACGGGTTTTACCGATCCTGTACACAAGGACAAGGTGTATCTACTCGACAAGGCGTTATACGAATTACACCAGGCCCCGAGAGCCTGGTACGAGACGCTTTCCCAGCATCTGCTGATGAACAGGTTCACCAGAGGGACTGTCGATAGTACCCTGTTCACTAAAGAGGTTGCAGGACATCTACTGATCGTGCAAATATATGTTGATGATATAATTTTCGGATCAACGAACGATGAGTTGTGTAAGGAGTTTGAGAAGGTCATGAAGCAGAAGTTTGAAATGAGTTCAATGGGGGAGATGAAGTTCTTCCTCGGGCTTCAAGTTGAGCAACTGCCCGATGGAATCTTCATACACCAGACCAAGTATGTGAATGATGTGTTGGACAAATTCAATATGTCCGAATCATCTCCCATATCAACCCCCTGACTATGAATCATGGCATATGTCCGGATGAAAGTGGTGAGAAAGTGGATGAAACGCTTTATCGGTCAATCATAGGATCGCTAATGTATCTGATAGCATCACGACCAGATATCATGTATCCAACCTGCCTCTGCGCCCGGTACTAGTCAAGTCCCAGAGTATCACACATGACGATAGTGAAGAGGATCTTACTGTATCTCAAAGGTTGCCCTAGCACCGGCTTGTGGTATCCCTGATCCGGTGACTTCTCTCTAACTAAATATTCTGACTCTGATTTCGGGTGCTGTAAGTTAAACGCTAAGTCCACAACTGCTGGTTGCCAGTTCTTCGGAACTCGGCTAATCACTTGGCAGTGCAAGAAACAGACCACAGTCGCTCTCTCGACTTGTGAGGCCGAATACGTTTCGGATTCCAGCTGTTGTTCACAGATTCTATGGATTCAACAGCAAATGAGGGACTATGGTTTGCAATTCTTAGACACACCAATTTTTGTGGACAACGAGGCAGCCATTAATATCACTAAAAATTCGGTTCAACACTCAAAAACAAAACATATTGAGATTCGACATCATTTTATTCGTGATTGCCACGAGAAAAAATTGATTCGAATTGATTATATTCACACCGATGATCAGAGAGCTGATTTTTACACTAAACCCTTTGATAAAACAAGATTTAATTATCTTTTAAAATTGAACGGGTTAAAGAATTTGTTTTCTGGGAGGGTGGTAGAGTGTGTGGTCGAGGCGGACGGCGATCAAAAGTGATCTGCGTCTAGTTGTCATGTTTTCTGTACAGTTTCTTTACTGCTTTTGATAAAACCAAAAACACAAAAATAAGTTTTTGATTTTAGGGGGAGAAAGTTTATAGAAAATACAAAAACATGATAAAATTTCATAAATACAAAAACATTGAAAAAAGACAAAAAGAGATTTGTGTTAAAAAGAGGAAATGATAGTACATCAGTGGACTATCACAACAAGGTAAAGAAATGGAAAGTCAAAATGTTTTTAAACGAGTCTCACTAATGATGTGCCAGTAGACTTCACACGATTAGTAGATTGAGTTCAAGATATAAACATAACGAATAACTGCTTATCCTCGTGGGGAACATCTCTCGGATATATGGGTAACCCCCGAAATCTTGTTTGAGAGATTGCCTGATTCTGAGATACTAGGTCTTTATACTGTTTGATATCTGGGGTATTATACCTGGTCTTCTGATATTGCGGAAGCAATGGCCTAGACCTCGTATAATACTTTACGCGCTTTTTAAGCTCACCCTCTGCATAAAAATTGATAAAATATCGAAAGATACGAATCAATTGCAGTTGAAGAAGAGATTCCCTAAAGGGAACACACCTAAAGTCGAGCCTTCATCTCTTTGACTGAACGGTAGTTCATACCTGAGCTCTCAAGGTCTCGCACTAACCCAAATACAGATATCAGATTGGTATACTCACCTGTAAGACTGAATCTAGGGAATTTTGATACGGGAGTATATTCTGAGGTGGGACACGCGAATAAGTTAAGTTCTTAAAACACTAATTCGTATCTTGAATCAATTGAAACTTGTGTAGAAGATTAAGTGGACAACAATACTGACAATCAGAAGTGAATTTGTTTAAGACTTAAAGTTAAATCAAGATCAACGGTGTTAGTGTTAAGTCTCAAAAACTGATATGATCCTCTTACACAAACTCACAAAAAATTGTCTGTAAATATGTTTGTACAGTTTCCAGTTTCTTCAGATCCAAAAGATTTTCTGTTTGTTTAGCTAAAATTTTGAAAAATTCAAAAAGATTTGTCATTTCATCTTATTTTCGACAACAGACGTTGGGGATCTAATGATCAAAGTCCAACAGCGCTAAACAAGTTGGATCATTTGGGCTGGATAAGAAAAGATTGTGAAAAGTGTTGGTAATTGCTCAAAATGCTTAAAAGTTCATTAATTTGAACTTAAAATGTTTCAAAATTGTCGATTTGGTCGGCCAAAGTCATTAATTTGGATTTGGCAGGCTAAACAGTTGACCAGGGTTATTAAATTGGACTTGGTTAACTGAGTTTGTTGGTAAAAAGTTAAAAATTAAAAAAAAAATGAAAAAATTAAAGTTTCACACGAGGTGCCAACTCGTGCGAGCTGGCCAAACCGTGTCAAATACTGGCCAGACCACATGAACACCTCAAACCGCATCTACATTCAAATCGTGCGACCTGGCATCCTCTATATAAAGGAGAACCCAGATCGCGTGAACAGCTTTCAGTCTTCACACCGCATCAAACACACACCCTTCAAGGCAATTTGAGCGATTTCTTTGTTATTCAAGCTTTAATCTGGTAACCTAGTGTTCGGATTCCTTGTATAAGTTGGTTCACACAATTTATATCATGGGAAAGGTACAGATTGTTGATTAATTTGAACCAAATCACATGAACTCGTATGAACTCGAATGAACAAACTGTTTGAACTTAGATCTAGGCTTATATAATGGATTAATTTGAACAAAAATTACATCAGCATGCTCGGATTTTGTTGTAGAACAGATCTAGGGTATAAATTTCATGATAGAAACAATTTTTGAAAACCTGCAATTTAAGTGTTCATATATGTATGCTCAAACGAGGTGATGATTCAGACCGCACGAGATGGCCAAACCGTGTGAATGTTCCAGATCGTTTGGGATTGGCCAACTCGTTTGAAGTTCCACACTGTTTGAAATTATTCAACTAGTTTGATTCCAGGTCATTTGGGATGGTCAGTTCGTTTGACCACCAGACCGTATGAGTTGGTCAGATCATTTGTATACCAGATCATTTGAAAAGCCTGATCAGTTTGGCACGAGGTCGCATGAATTGGCCACATCGCATGAGGCCAGATCGTGTGAATGTTATTTGTCTTGAAACTTGTGCAAAATGTTTAACTTGTTTGTTTCTGTTTGTTGTTCAGGCATCTCACGTGTTGTTTGAACCATCGCACAATATTTGCTATGTTTACGATGAAACACTACCAAAGATGGGTGTGTTTAAGGAGATTTTGCCATTCATGAGACGTTTACCAATTCAAAAAGCTTTAACGGAGCAGCACAAAGTCTTCAAATCTCATGTTCATCATTTTTGGAAGAATGCTAGTTATGATGAAGTGAATGATGTTATTAATTCAAGTGTAAGTATAGATGATGAAGATAAAGAAATCATAATCACAGAACAACTTGTACGAGAAGTATTAGAGTTTCCAGATGACGATAATTCGCCAACGGGGTTTTCGGAAAGGATGGTCAAAGGATGTATGCTTAGAATGGGTTATAACGGACCATTGAATAAAGCAAATTATTTGAAAGCCTGTTTTATGAAGCCGTACAAATTCTTTATTCACTCAGTGATTCAAGCGTTAAGTCACAGGATAGGTGGATATGATGTTATGAAAGACTATCAAATGTGTATGGTGACGGCGTTGGTATTAAACAAGAAATACAACTTTTCAAGAATTATTTTTCATTACATGAAAGATAATATTACTTCTGGTAGTCGAAGTTGGGTGTATCCAAGGTTTGTGCAGATGATGTTGGATCATGCGTATCCAAATCTGGAAAAAGATTAACAAAATGATCTAATGCTGTTGCATCACATGGATAATGAAACGTTAATCCGATTATCCAAGTATACAAAGAATTGGCCTGAACCGAAGAAGACAGAGTTTTTCAGGTTCATCAAAAGTGAAAAGTATGAGGATCCAAATCCAGTAAATCATTTAAAGTGGAGGAATGATGCTGAAATGAAAGAACAAAGTGCAATTGATGAATTAAAGAAGTTAGAAGATTTCTGTGAAACTCGAAATGATTGGTATACAAAAATAGAAAAAGAAAAGAAGAAAAAAGGTGGAAAGAGAGATCCTACACCGAAAGTCCAAGCTGAAGAAGGATCATCTTCTTAACCACAGAAGAAACGTAAAAAGAAAGCGGTTGAAACATTGCTGGTTGATGAACCAGAAGTAGATGAGACAGAAGCTGATGTTGAAAAAGATCAAGAACCGTTAACTCCTGAAACTGAGCAGTTGCTGAAAGATATTGATGATACTGCAGAAGCTAGTAAGATAGTAGTTGATGATGAAAAGGAGAGTTCATCTGGTTCAGAAAGTGATATTGATGCTCAAGTTGAATGTTTGATCAGAGAAAACTATGATCCAAAAGATAGAGAGAAACAAAAGAAGAGAAAGAGTTGTTCGGATGATGATGATGAAACATATGTTCTACCAGAGAATGTTCAGGTTGTAAAATCACCATCTTCAGGAGGTAGAAAGAAATCAACATCAAGAAAACGTGTCTGAACTCCAGCAATGCGAAGGTTAAAATTCAAGCTGAAAATAAATCCACCACCAGAACCACAAACTAAACCACCATCACCACCACAAAATCAACCAATATCATCACCACCACGACAACCATCACCTGATCCTTTACAATCACCACAATCTCCACCACAACATCATATTTCATTACCCATTCATGAACAACCTCCAATAACTTCACCACACGTCCAACAAACATCACCAACCACACAACCACCAGTTCATTCTACTCCTGGATCGTCTGGTTTTGAAAATTTTCCACATATTCCAGAGAGTATAGTTCTTGAAGAGCTTGATGATTTTAGCTTTGTGAATGATGATCTTGTGAAGAAGTTGCAAAAGAAGGTGAATGAGGTGTCAAGTGAGAAAAAGAAGTTAGAGGAATGTGTCAAGTCTGTTGAATCTGAGAATTCATCTTCGTTGAAAAAGATTGAAGCTGATCAAGTCGACATAGACATTCTGAAAGTTCGAATAGCTGATTTAGAAGAAGAAAAGTCTCGAAGGGATGAGCAGAATGAGTACTTCAAGTTGAAAAATAAAGAGTTAGAAACCAAGAATGCTAAAAAGGAACATGAAGAGTATATGTTAAAGAAAGTGTTGGAAGATTTGATTGGTAAGCCAATTGAGCAAAGGTTTGAAGAGATAGAACTTGCGGAAGTTAGAGCAAGACGTGAAGCTGAAATAGAAGCTAGTTTGAAAGATAAGGGTAAAAGTGTTCTAGTTGAAGATGATGTTCAAGTGACTGAAAGGGAACTTGTTCTGACTGAGCCAAAATCCCCGACAAAAGTTCCAGAATTGTCTATTCCAGATCCTTTTCCATTAACTTCAGTATCTGGTATGATTAAAATCGAAGAAGATGAAGAAGACGAAGATGATAATCTGAAAGATGATGCAGATGAAGTATATTCTGTTCATAGTGATAATGATGATGATGGAAATGATGATGCTGATCAAGGTAATTCTGGTATAAAAGTAACTGAAGCGTCACAAGAAGAGAATATTGATGAGTATATTCATGATGATGCAAACGAAGTACCAGAAAATGTAGGAGGATAGGGGGAGCATGGTGATGCTGGAAATGTTGATCAGGGTGCAGGCTTGATTCTACGTCTTGAACATGATGTAGAAGAAGGTGAGCTCTTGCATACTTACACTAGAGCTGAGATTATTAAGATGATGGATGTTGAAGAAGGTGAGTTTAACTTCGATTTTGAAGAGGAGTTGAACGAATTTGATATCAATCATCAACCTGCATATCAGTACAAGTATGTTGAAGAAGCTGATAATTATGATAAAGTGGAAGTAGAAGACTGGAGTGACGATGATCAGTCTGAGAATGTTACTGTTGATACTTCTAGCTTTCCAACTCTTGCTGAGTTGTTCAGTCAAGCAAATGAGGATGAATTAAGAAGAAAAGTTGCTGAAAGTATTAAGAATAAGAATTTTAGAGAAATGTCTAAAGAAGAACAACGTGAAGAATGAAAGAAGTGGTTCAGGAAGGATACGGAAAGAAAATACAAAAGACCACTACAGTATTACAGAAGGGATAGAGATGTTTCTTTGGGTGATATCATAAGCTGGGGGTACTTACCACAAGTTAACGCTTATGCTATTAGAAGAGAATTTGGTGTTCAATATTTTCAATATATTCAAGATATAATGTCTCTACCTTGGTAGGATGTTGAAGAGTTGTCCCAAGTCAGAACATTATCATATCCAGTCAGAGTTCATGATATGCCAACATGGGGTTTGATGAAATTTGAAGCATTCAGAGAATTTCGTCACTGGAAGCCACATTATCCTAAGAAAGTAAAAAGGAAGGATCCTGTTACAGGTATTGAGGAAACAATTCTGAAGATCAAGAAGCCCAGGGTTATGAAGAATATTCCACTGCCAAAGATGGAATAGCATTTTCGTGAAGGGTTTGTATGTTGGGTTTATAGTTGCATGACGACCGAAGCAGTAATTGTGTACAGAGTTGAGAATGAACTCAGATATATTCATCTGTATAATCCGATGTGGATAGTAAATTGTTCTGCAAAGGATATTGAATGTCTGTTTGTGAACAAGATTGGATATAAGGCATAAGATAGAGATCAAGCTCTACAGTTTCAGAAGGTAGCTACTGTATGTTTTCAGAAGGGTATAAATTCTGAAAATATGTTGTTAACAAGTTGGAGAGAGATTGAAAGAGAAGAGTATCTGAAAGCACAGAAGGAGAGAGAAGAGCGTGAAGAAAAAGACAGAATTGCTCGAGCTACATGGAGGCAAAAGCTAGCTGAGGAAGAAAAGAGAGCTGCCAAAGAAAAGGAACAGCTTAGGAAAGCGTTATTGAAAAAGCCTAAGCAAAGGGAAGAATTTTTCAAGTCTTTGTGAAGAATGTTTTGAAGACCGGCTGACTGAAGACTGCGGCAATATCCAAGGGGGAGTTTGTTGATGCATAATATCTATCGCCTGCGTCATCAGTCTATGTCGTGTCATTAGTATGTAATAGGTTTTAAATGTTAAAGTTTGTATGTATTTTGGCCAGGTCGCACGACCTGAATGGCCAGGTCGCACGAAGTGAGTTATCCAACTCGTGCAGTCTGGGTATGTTATCTCATACGGTCTGGCAAGTCTATAAATAGGCCAGTAGTGTTCTTCATTTGTAACTTTCTGGAGAATTTTGTACTGAAGTGCTGTCCGATTTTCTCTGTACCAAAATGTCTAAAATCAATGAAGAACATGTTTAAAGTGACTTTCTACTATTCTACTCTTGTTCTAACACTGATTGATGGTTTCTAGTCTGATTCCGCCTTTCTAGAAACTAGATCTGACTCCAATTGACTCGTTTGGACGAATCATCGATCCTACAACTTGGGCCATGACCCAACGTAGTTTCTTTCTTGAGGCCCAAGGGTTGAGGGGGTAACAGCAGTTACAGATTGTAAAGGTTGTGGGTTCGGCGGAGTGACAACCGCGCAATTCTGGCTTGAAGCCTTCCGCTTCTTTCCTTGGTTTTTCTTGGTGGATGAGGAGGGTTCAACAGTGGCTTGATGGGTGGTTTTCAGTGAGGTTTTCATGGCATTTCTACGCATGACATGGTTACTGTTTAAACAGGCAGCTAAACGAAAGGTATCCTCAATAGTGGCTGGGAAGCAGCTTCCATAAGGTTCATGAAGGAATCGGGGCAGCAGTGGATGTATTTGTTGATGGCTTTTTCAGGGGTATCAACCTGTCCTGGGCAAAGGATACTAAGCTGTTTGAAACGAAGGGTCAAACCATCGTTGTCGTCATCCACCTACTTTAGGTGCCAAAACTCACTCTCTAGTTTCCTTATCTCGTGCGGCGGACAAAATTCCTCCTTCATAATCCTTTTCAATTCAGCCCATGGCAACGCGTGGGCGGTGTCCTCACCTCTTATGCCTCGTTCAGAGGTCCACCAATAAAGAGCTCTTGATCGGAACACCCCTGTGGCATTTTGGGTGCGTAGGTCATCAGGACAACCACTCTGACGAAAGGTGATCTCCATGGCATCAAACCAAGATAGTAGTGCGGTAGCACCATCTTTTCCAGTAAATTCCAATGGTCTGTAAGCCATGAATTGTTTGAAGAGGAAAGGTGGCTTTGGCTACTCCACCTTGGAGTCCACAGAGTCATGAGGCGAATTGGTGTTGGTTTGGATTCGGCTAACGATATCGGGTATAACTCGAGCCATTTGGTCGGCCATTTACTCAGCAATGAGCCTAACCAACTCTTGCTTGGAGATGGATTCGCTGTTGGAACCATTCTTCGACTTGTTCTTCTTTGATGAGCTTGGAGATGCCATCTAGAAGTTCGAAAGAAAAGGAAAGGACGAGACTTGATCATAAATTTTGAAAACAAGGTTTTGGCATGTAAGTGTTCACGTATCATGTATAAAGCATAAGTTTCCAACATGTATTCAACAAGTATAGCACGTATGAATGTGTAAAAGGAGTATAAATTTAGTTTGTTCACGAGGATTATTATTGTTTTTGATTGCGCGAGACGTGCGAAATGTGTAACGATTTTGAAACGAACGAGGTAACAAGTATAAAATCACATATAAATTGAATCACATAAAAGAGAGGCTCATAAAACATAGGATTGTTTCGGGTAGAGAAACGTCGACAATTCCAAAGTGAATCGAAAGTCCTTTCAAATTAGAGAAACGTGCTTTGGCCTATAGGTAAGATACTCTCGTCGAGAAGCGATTAACGGTATCTTACCCTTCCAGTTACTACACGTCTCTAATCAATTGAAACAATCGAAACTTTGGCGAGATCGAAAATCGAGGAATGGGACTTAATCGACAAGGTGCGGGTTTCACCCCTAACTTGACGATTTCGTACCCTAATGTGGTTGGTGCTCGTCGGGTTAAAATATAATTTCGACACCTTGACGAGGGTCCACTAAAGTTTGAATTGGAAATTTGCCATTAAGATGTGGATTTCACTCCTAGCTTAATGGCGAAATTTCGTGCAAATTAAGAATAAGCGGAATGAGAGTCGATACCAAATTGTGGGTTTAACGCCTATTTTGGTAAACTCGTCTCTTTTGTATAAGAGTGTCTTCAAGTCTTCAAGTGTATTGTGTAAAATGTCTTAGGAAAGACATTATGTAAATATTAAGACCAAAAAGAAGAGAAAGAAGCAAAGTAGAAATAATAACATTTTAAGCATATAACAAGAATGGTAAAAAATATGGTTCCTACTATAGACTAGGTCGAACATGGCAATTCTACCTAATTCCCTATAGTTATGGCTCTGATACCAATCTGTCACACCCCAACCAATGGCGGAAACATCGGAGTGAGACGAAATAGATTGCAAGAGACTTCATAACACTATTTGTGACAATATTTAAATTAACCATTTTCATTCCAAAACATCAATTGTCAACATTACATAGAAATCTCAAATAACAACAAGTTCAACGAAAGTACATAACAACATAACAAAATTGATACAACATTTTAGACCTAAAACGTCTAATGTGTATCTAGGCATCATTGCTACTTCATTTCATAGCATCATCATCCTCAACCTGTAACATGTTAAAATAAAATTTAATGCAAAAGCAAAGGCGAGTACACAAGGTTTAAATAGTATAGCATATGTATAAAGCATTTACTCGAATCCACATGGCAATTTGTAAACAAGGTAACTAGCATGCATAACATTACGTCTAACCCAAGTGTCCACTATTATTTAGCATCCCTCGCCACAAAAGTAACGAGACCGTTTTAGTATAATGACTTAACAAGACCCCGACGGGTGGTGTGCTGTCACGGCCCCGTCCCGGTGTGACCCGTTTCAGGAGCCGCGGGACAGAAACCCGTGGAAATTAATAAGTTGGCAGCGGAAAATTTAACAGGATCTTTTTAAAACTTGAAATGCCCAGTTATGTTATTTCATAATTTGGGGATTACACCCATAATTTACAATAAGGGTGATTTCTCACGGAAATCCCCTGTTTTACAAAAACATGTTTCTTTATTTTATTGAGCCACTTCTTCAAGCTTGTAGTGTTACGCGGCACTTTTTCCTTGATCATAGCAGATCACCTGAAACATGTTTTAAAAAGGTTTTATCAGCAGGGAAATACTGGCGAGTCACTCAAGTTGCACAAAACGACACATTGTTATAATATACAGTATTAAGGGTGATTACATTGTTTCTATCAACCAATTGCCCCAAATCGGTATTTGTCACTCAACTGTATCTGTGACTATGGTCAGATCACCCATTGGCTAACCCGTTGTCCAATGGTGACGGATATCAAGTAATGTATACAAAACCCCACATACCGGCACTAATTGAAGATTACAAACACTTAATCCCTGTAATTATAACTTTGAAAATAAATAGGTTTTTGGAAACAATTTGATAAAAAGAGAATGACTTACATTGCAAGTTTAGACGGGCAGCGTTTAGCCTACTGATTTTAGCCTGGTTGACCTAATTCAAATAACAATGCACACGAAAACTAGGTCAGTAACTTAATACAACTTTTACGACAACTCACGAGATTCAAAAGCTTCACGACGAATGACAAAGTATAGCCCAAATACGGGCAGCACTTAAACATCCATCGGATTGGTTTTTATCGATCGGACATTAAATCGTAGCAGTGATCGAGTTATTACCCTGTTATCGCGGCAGAATTTCGTGCTTGTGTGTGTTTTTGGAGTAAACAGACGATATCTCAGTGTAGGAAACGAGTTTTTACATCGAACCAACGCCAAAATGCAAGTACCAATGCCCTACATTTATACTGAAAAATTGGCTCCCTCGCGTGGCGCGAGAGCCTGTCACGCGGCGCGAGGGAACCACTTCTAGCATAGGGTAGCAACGTCTGTTTGTAGCCTGGGTGAGTCGACGGTTTAACGAATTTCGATTTCTAACACAAACTGTAATGATAATCGTCAATGGGGGAATACCCCCTCCCCCCCCCCCCCCCGAGTTTTAGGGGCCCTGATCCTAGTTCTGATTGTTCTGAAAATTTTAGGGGTCATGCCATATTTCTTGGGGGTCTCAATTAGGGTTTCCTATTGGACATAATAAAATAAGAAGTGACAATTTTAATGAGAGTTGTTACATCCTCCCCACCTTAATAAAAATTTTAGGGGTCATGCCATATTTCTTGGGGGTCTCAATTAGGGTTTCCTATTGGACATAATAAAATAAGAAGTGACAATTTTAATGAGAGTTGTTACATCCTCCCCACCTTAATAAAAATCTCGTCCTCGAGATTTACTGGAACAAGTAAGGATATTTTCGCTTCATCTCTGATTCTAGCTCCCAAGTGTACTCAAGCCTCTCTTTGAATCCCACTTGACTTTGACCAGTACTAGTCTTTTGTGTTTGAGAAACTTGACCTTTCTGTCTTCTATCTGTAGTGGCTTCTCAATAAATTTTAACTTTTCATTTACCTCTACATCTTGAAGAGGTACTACCAGGGATTCATCAGATAAACATTTCTTGAGATTGGATACATGAAATACGTCATGTACCCCGGCTAGCTCTTCTGGTAGTTGTAAACGATAGGCAACTGGTCCTATTCGCTGGATTATTGGGAATGGTCCTACGTACCTTGGACTTAACTTTCCCTTTTTACCGAACCGGACTACTCCTTTCCAAGGAGAAACTTTCAAGAGTACCTTATCTCCAACTTGAAATTCTAGCGATTTGCGTCGATTGTCTGCATAACTTTTCTGGTGATCTCGAGCCGTTTTCAGTCTTTCCTTGATTTGAGTGATCTTGTCGGTAGTTTCTTGTACAATTTCAAGACATGATAATTGGCATTCTCCTATTTCTGCCCAACAAACTGGAGTTCTGCACTTTCGTCCATACAGTGCTTCGAATGGGGCAGCTTCAATGCCTGCATGATAACTATTATTATAGGAGAATTCAATTAAGGGTAGGTGGTCATCCCAGTTTCCACCAAAATCTATTACACATGCCCTGAGCATGTCTTCTAGGGTTTGGATTGTCCTTTCACTTTGTCCGTCTGTTTGAGGATGGTAGGCTGTACTTAAATTCAATTGGGTTCCCATTGCTTCCTGGAAACTAGTCCAGAAATGTGAAGTGAAACGACTATCTCTATCCGATACAATAGAGAGTGGGACTCCATGTAAGGATACTACTTCGTCTACGTACAATTTTGCCAACCTTTCCATGCTAAAGGTTTCCTTCATGGGTAGAAAATGAGCTGATTTGGTTAATCGATCCACAATTACCCAAATCGCGTCGTTACATTTTCTGGTTTTGGGCAACTTATTAACAAAATCCATGGTTATTAGTTCCCACTTCCAAACAGGCATTTCTAATTGTTGAAGTAACCCTGAAGGTTTCTGGTGTTCTGCCTTAACTTGTGAACAAGTTAGACACCTAGATACATATCTAGCTATGTCCTTTTTCATTCCTATCCACCCGAAATTATTCCTTAAATCTTGGTACATCTTATTATTTCCAGGATGCATGGTATACCTAGATTTATGGGCTTCCTCTAAAATCTTATTTCTTAAATTTCCTTGCTTAGGTACCCAAATCCTTCTTTTGTGGAATCTCCAAATTCCATCAGCTCCTTGCTCTAATTCTTTTATTCTACCTTTCATTCCTTCAGCATCATCCTTGATTGCTGTGGCTTGCACATTTTTCAGTTGTTCCATTAAGTCTTATTGTAAACTTAATCTAAGAGCACGAACTCGCTTTTGCTTTTCGTGATACTTACGGCTTAAGGCATCTGCAACTACATTTGCCTTTCCTTCATGATATTGAATATCACAATCGTAGTCACTTAGGATTTCCATCCCTCTCCTTTGCCTCATGTTCAATTCTTTTTGCCCAAATATGTATTTTAAACTCTTATGATCTGTATAAACTGTAAACTTACTTCCATACAGATAGTGTCTCCAAATCTTAAGTGCAAAAATTATCGACCCTAATTCTAAGTCATGTATCGTATAGTTTTCCTCGTGCTTTTTCAATTGCCTTGAAGCGTACGCAATTACCTTTTTGCGTTGCATTAGCACACATCCTAATCCTAGCTTAGAAGCATCGCAATATACTTCAAAAACTTCTGTCCCTTCTGGTAAGGCAAGAATTGGGGTGTTGGTTAACCTTTATTTTAAAATCCTAAAAGCCTCTTCTTGTCTAGGTCCCCATTCAAACTTAACTGTTTTACAGGTTAGCTTAGTTAATGGCACAGCTATCTTAGAGAAATCCTTAATAAAGCGCCTATAGTATCCAGCTAATCCTAGGAAACTTCTAACTTCCGTAGCTGATTGCGGAACCTTCCATTTGGTGATCGCTTCTATCTTGGAGGGATCTACGTGAATACCTTCGTGATTCACCATGTGTCCTAAAAATTGTACCTCCTGTAGCCAAAATTCACATTTCGAGAATTTGGCGTCAAGCTTTTCCTTTCTTAACAAAGTTAAGAGTGCATGCAAGTGCTCACAATGTTCTTCCTGACTTTTGGAATAAATAAGTATATCGTCGATGAAGACAATTACAAATTTATCAAAGTATGGTTTACAGATTCTATTCATCATGTCCATAAATGTTGCTGGAGCATTTGTTAATCCAAAAGGCATAACTGTAAACTCGTAGTGACCATACCTAGTTCTGAAAGCGGTTTTAGGTATGTCTTCTTCTTGTACTTTCAATTGATGATATCCGGAGCGTAAATCTATCTTAGAAAAATATCTAGCTCCTTGAAGTTGATCGAAAAGATCATCAATCCTAGGTAATGGGTATCGATTCTTAATTGTAACCTTATTTAATTCCCTATAATCGAAACACATTCGCATCGAGCCATCTTTCTTTTCCACAAACAACACTAGAGCTCCCCACAGGGATGAACTAGGTTGTATAAATCCTTTGCTTAATAATTCATCTAACTGCTTTTTTAGTTCTAACATTTCGGTGGGTGCTAACCGATAAGGTGACTTGGCTATCAGTGTAGTTCCAGGAATTAGATGAATTCTAAATTCTACTTCCCTATCTGGTGGTAATCCTGGTAATTCTTCTGGGAATACATCTGGGTATTCTGCTACTACAGGAATTTCCTTAAGTTCCTTACCTTTAGTGCTAATGATTACCGAAATCATATACACTATTCCTTGCTTTCGTTCATAACTAGCAACTTTCATTATCGAAATGAACTTCATTGGTTTACGCGGCTTATCCCCTGTAATCATAATTACTTCTCCCGTGGGTGCACGTATTTCTATGGAGTTCTTATCACAAAGGATTCGAGCATGGTTGGCTACTAACCAATCCATTCCTAACTCGACATCGAATCCAGCTAATTAGATGGGTAATAAGTTTGCAGAAAATTTATGACCTGAAAGTTCTATGTTTTCTTTTTGCAAAACCGTATCTATGTTAACAGAGTTCCCGTCTGCCGTTTCTACTGTAAAAACTTGCCTAAGTTTCGTTAAGGGTAGCTTAAGAGCTTGGCAAAATGAAGTATTTATAAAACTTTGGTTTGCACCAGAGTCAAATAATACTTTCACATAAACGTCATGAACTAAGAACGTACCAGCTATTACGTCAGGAATCAGTTCAGCTTCCTGCGTAGTCAATTGAAAGGCTCTTGCGTTCTTCTTGTTAGTCCCTTCAGCAGGTTTAGCCTTGTTATCTGCTGGTTTGACCAATTTAGGGCATTCTGGTCTAAAATGCCCAGCTTCTCCACAGTTGTAGCAGATCTTTGTTTTCCTTCTGCATCTTCTTCACGATGTCCTATAGCTTTGCAGAAGTTGCAGGTTTCATTACATTTTCCAAAATGTTTCTTTTTACAGTTCCTGCAGAACGGCGGAGTGGAAGATTTCCCAGTTCCTTTTCTTTTGAAGTTGCTATTATTACCCACACGAAATCCTTGGGTAATTTTCTGAGCCAATTCCTTCTTCCTAATTTCTTCTCGCGTACGCACCAGTCCGTCAGTCAAAGTTTTGGCTAATTCCACCGCATCATCGATCGTGCGGGGTCTTGCAGCTTTGACAATATCACGGATCTCGCTAATTAAACCCTAAATGTAGCGAGAAATAAGTACCGGTTCTGGCGAAGCCAGAGTAGGCACAATTCGGTGGCTCAGGAATTTATTCGCCATTTGTTCTTTTTCATATTCAGGGTAGAATTTTCTTTCCACCAGACGCTTAAACTCTTCCCAATTCATGGCATAAGCCAGGTCGCTTCCCTTGGCTTGCAATACCGTATTCCACCATTCTAATGCTTCTTCCTTGAAAAGATGAGAAGCATACATGACTTTATCCTCCTCGGCACATTTACTTATTTTAATTACTGCCTCGGTTTTCCCCAACCAACGCAGTGTAGCAGTCGCCCCTTCATTGCCTGCAAATTCAACAGGTTTACAGGCAAGAAATTCCTTGTAAGTGCAACCAGGCGTTGCAGCTTTCATTCTTTTAAGGAATGGGGCTTGCATCCCATCGTTATCGTTATTATTAATGTTGCCGCCTCCATTTACGCTATTACTGAAATTATCGCCGTGAGTGTGTTTGCTGGGAACAATTGGTTGAGGCTCAACTGGATTTCGGGCAGCAGCAATGATTGCTGGAATAGCATTTGCTATTCCCGGGACAACGATGTTTTCTATATCTTGCCTATTAAGAAATTGATCTTCATGGTTTTGTTCAGATTGGTTAACTTCGTTAACTGATTCATTAACAGCGGGTTCCATCTGATAATTAATATATATTACTTATTAGCACAAAATAAATAACAACCAAGCATAATAAACAATCGCACATAATCACGTCAACACAATCATGTCAACACGTATAGCCCAAAATTGTCGATTTTTCGACTTCCATATTTTATATATTTTAATAGGCATCCGTACATTACCAGATATGTTACAAAGTTTTATTTTTAGTTATTTTACATGATTATATTTTTATTTTTATATTATTATTAAGCACATATCCGCACAACCACACAGTCACACCATCCCCGTCAGCTGGCATCTCAGAAATGACGTTCCCTCTCATCGTATTTCCATGATATCCTCTCTCCCACATCTCGGATTCTATTTCCTGCGTCCACCAGCTCCTCGCCATAGTGGCGAAGTTCAGCCAAGTTCTCAGTACTCATTGGTGGGTGTAGTGGAGGCTTAGGGTCAAATTTAGGAAAAAGGTATTAGGGTTATTTAAAAGATTCTGAAATTGCCAGTCAGTTGTCCACCATTCTTCTAGCTCTTCTGGTAGAGGTCGGGGGTGGATAATCAGATCTGGGATAGCAGGTTCCAGATTAACTGGAAGTTGTGCTTCCGCAGGGTAATTGAAGAGGTTTTCATCGGCAGGTTCGATGAGGTCACTAAGTCCCAATTTACGATCCAGCTCCTCCCATGATGGCATTTCCTGAGCTTGCCCGGAACTTTCCCCGATCTCCTTTCCTTTGCCTTTATCATTTGGATCCTCAGTCTTTACAATTTTTCATGTTGCTGGTTTCTTCCTACGCACACGCCTCCAGCCTACAAATCTTCTCCTCTTTTTTGGTTTTGGTTTCTCCTGAGGTTGGGCTTGGAATACCATCGGCACTTCAGTATCAGCCTGGTAGTCAGTGAAGGTATCGGTGGTATCCATATCTGTGGTATGGATAGTAAAGTTTTGAAGTGTTTCGGATAGTTCATTCATGCTGTTAGCATATATGAAGAAACACACAAAATTCTAAGTTAAAATTTTGTAAAATTAAATTTTCACATAATCACAAAATGGTAATCAGAAAAATTAAGTATTCCTAAATACTTAATTGGCTTAAATCAGTGGCTCTGATACCACCTTTTTCTGTCACGGCCCCCGTCCCGGTGTGACCCGTTTCAGGAGCCGCGGGACAGAAACCCGTGGTAATTAATAAGTTGGCAGCGGAAAATTTAACAGGATCTTTTTAAAACTTGAAATGCCCAGTTATCTTATTTCATAATTTGGGGATTACACCCATAATTTACAATAAGGGTGATTTCTCACGGAAATCCCCTGTTTTACAAAAACATGTTTCTTTATTTTATTGAGCCACTTCTTCAAGCTTGTAGTGCTACGCGGCACTTTTTCCTTGATCACAGCAGATCACCTGAAACATGTTTTAAAAAGGTTTTATCAGCAGGGAAATACTGGTGAGTCACTCAAGTTGCACAAAACGACACATTGTTATAATATACAGTATTAAGGGTGATTACATTGTTTCTATCAACCAATTACCCCAAATCGGTATTTGTCACTCGACTGTATCTGTGACTATGGTCAGATCACCCATTGGCTAACCCGTTGTCCAATGGTGACGGGTATCAAGTAATGTATACAAAACCCCACATACCGGCAGTAATTGAAGATTACAAAGACTTAATCCCTGTAATTATAACTTTGAAAATAAATAGGGTTTTGGAAACAAATTGATAAAAAGAGAATGACTCACATTGCAAGTTTAGACGGGTTGCGTTTAGCCTACTGATTTTAGCCTGGTTAACCTAATTCAAATAACAATGCACACGAAAACTAGGTCAGTAACTTAATACAACTTTTATGACAACTCACGATATTCAAAACCTTCACGACGAATGACAAAGTATAGCCCAAATACGGGCAGCACTTAAACATCCATCGGATTGGTTTTTATCGATCGGACATTAAATCGTAGCAGTGATCGAGTTATTACCCTGTTATCGCGGTAGAATTTCGTGCTTGTGTGTGTTTTTGGAGTAAACAGACGATATCTCAATGTAGGAAAGGAGTTTTTACGTCGAACCAACGCCAAAATGCAAGTGCCAATGCCCTACATTTATACTGAAAAATTGGCTCCCTCGCGTGGCGCGAGAGCCTGTCGCGTGGCGCGAGGGCACCACTTCTAGCATAGGGTAGCCACGTCTGTTTGTAGCCTGGGTGAGTCGACGGTTTAACGAATTTTGATTTCTAAAAAAAACTGTAATGATAATCGTCAATGGGGGAATACCCCCCTGAGCTTTAGGGGCCCTGATCCTAGTTCTGATTGTTCTGAAAATTTTAGGGGTCAGGCCATATTTCTTGGGGGTCTCAATTAGGGTTTCCTATTGGACATAATAAAATAAGAAGTGACAATTTTAATGAGAGTTGTTACATGTGCTACTCCTATAGCGCTATATATGTTAAATTGAGGGCATAGCATGGTAATGGCATAAAGCATGTATAATCTAGCATGAACCCAAATAAACAAGTAGCATGTATAACGGATTGAGTTCGTAAAGCGTGTTTAAGTGTGTGTAAGTGTAATTTTTGTATGGTATCATGTTACAACCCAAAAGTGGTTTAAAGTGTAAATGGGTCGAGTGTACTCACAGTTTTGCAAGTCTTCTACTTGGTAAATCCGCGAGAGTGTTGGTTTGTTTAGGAGGTTGGAACACCGTGTCCTTCTACATGAAGAAACAAAGTGTGTGAGATTTGGGGAAGACGGAAGAGTCACGTATTAGGAATTAAAAGACATGAAAGTATCATATGAAAATAATCATATTCGACACATAATCACTTGTTTGACACTATGTAACCACATGGGTTATAATGTTTTTATGGGTTGGACACCCAATAGAATCATAACAAGGTTTAGGTCTTTAGATGATGTTAGTCTACTACTTTGACCAAGGAATACAAATTCATTATCAAAGGTTCGAATATAGGTATCATTTAGGTTATGTATTATATATTAATATGTCCAATAGTCAAGCATGAGGTAGAAGATTAAATCTTCGTTTAGGTACCTCTATTGTGTCATAGAATTCATGTAGGAGGTAGGAAGAACAAGCTTCCGTTTAGGTACCTCTACAAGTTCACCACTACACTTGATGTACGAACATTCAAGGTGGGTCATGAACTATAAGGAATACAAGAATACAAACAACTATACTATGAGAAATCATCAAGTAATGTGGGGATTTTATATTGGGCAACCCAAGTTAGTCCACAATCACACCTTCATCAAGCTTGAAGCTTGAACATCACTTGTGGGTCAAAAACCCTAAACAAAACAGAAAGTATATGAGGTTTAACCTCTGATTTTGTATGTCTCAGCCCTGTTTTTAAGCTTAACTAACCATAGAAGTGGCTATAAGCATAAGGACGTGGGTTTGAGTGAGTTAAACTCAAGTTTAAGGAAGTATTAGTAAAGATAAATGAATCCGATTCAAACAGTGAACTTTGGAGCCTATTTGTCGAAGTTCCAGGGACTTATTCACTGTGGAATACCCATGGAATCGAAGCTAAGTTCGATCAAAGTGTTCTGGAAAAAGAATGAGCTCAAATGGACAAGAAATGAAGAAGTTATGCTCACTTTAGTGGAGCTTGATGATTCTGCTCGAACTTGGACTTTCAGCTGCGATTTTGAGTGATTGAGAGAGGTTTAGAGGAGTTTGTAAAGTGATTAGGGCTTGGAGTAGTGTGGGATTTATAGGGGATGAGTTGTGGTTAGGGGTTGTGAGTCATAAATGCAAGAAACACAAATAACAATTCAACTAACACACCAAAGTGCCCAATCCCGTAGCTGGAAATGGTTTTCTGCGGATTCGATGTCTACACGGGGCACGTAGGTGGGTAGGGGGAGCTACGCGGGCCACCTGGACTTGTCTGATCCAGGTTTAAGTTTCGTTTATTACATTTTGGCCCCCAAAGTTTGTTGTTCTAGGGTTTTAAGGACTTTTAGGGACTATAATCGCCACAAAAGCGTAGTTTAAGGGCAAATCAAGTATGAGGAACATAAAACAAGTATAATTAAGTGTATGAAGGTCGTATTTAAATATCGTTTATGATCAAGACACGTTTTAGGCATAAGTTTCACGTATTTGCAAGTTTAGCACATAGTTTCCAAGAATTATGAATAAGCATCAATTGTTTCACGAAATCGAATGTATGAGCATGTATAAAGTATGTATAACATGTATTTAACAAAATACGAGTTTTATTTATGATCCAAGTCTCGGATTTTACAACGGTTACAACGAAAGAACGATTACAAGAACACAAGACTTCCAAAAATAGAACTACGAAAAAGACTTGCTATAAATGGAAAGTACAAATAAGCAGGGCGTTACACTTATCCACTTCTCTGAGAACCCCATAAATTCCATAACCTTAAACAGAAATTTCCAGTTTAGGGAATCATACGCTCTCTGAAAATCCACCTTGAAAATCATCATTTTGCGTTTGCAATTTTTTTCCCAAGCAATCGTCTCGCTCACTATCAAAGGGCTGTCAAGAATGTTTCGACCGCCAACAAAAGCCGACTGAGTTTCAGAAATAAGACTGCCCATAACTTCTTTTAAACGACCTGTGAGCACCTTAGTAATAATTTTATAAAGGGATCCGACAAGGGATATTGGTCGGAAGTCAGTACTCACCTAAGGATCTTTCGTCTTTGGGATGAGGGTGATAAACGAGGCATTGCAACCGCGACTTATCTCTCCAGTAGCATGAAAATCGGACATCATTTCCACAAGCGCCGGTTTAAAACTATACCAGTGTTTTCTAAAAACTTTTAAGGTAAAACCATCAGGAGGCCCTGGAGCTTTACCACCATCACACTCGCGGATAGCATCGAGAATTTCGTCAGAGGAGAAAGGCGCAATCAACCTCTCACACTGCTCGGACGATAAATTGGGAAGGCCTAGACCCGAGAACGACGGTCTTCTCCTCATCGGCTCGGAGAACTCTTTTTTAAAACATCTCCGGAGTTCTTCCATTACAATCCGTGGCTCTGTCACCCACACACCACTGATCACCAACCCATTTATCCTGCTACTTGCTTTATTCAGATTAGCCACATGATGAAAAAAAGATGAATTGTCGTCGTCGTATTTCAACCAGTTGATCCGAGCCTTTTGCTACCAATCTTTGGCCTTTTTTACTTCCATTTCTTTTAATTTAGAGGTAAAGTTCATTCTGATTTTCTTTTCCTCCTCACTTAGCTTAGGAACTTCTACCATGTTTTCGAGATCGGCTAATGTATTCCTCAGGACAATGGCATCTTTTTCTTCTATTAACCTCGACCTTTCCCTCCACTCCTTCAGCTTACTTTTAATTAATCTCAACACATTAGCCAAAGCCACGACACCATTATCGATCATATAAATTTCCCCCGCCGCCCTGGTAAAGATACTATTAACCTCTTTCACATGTAGCCAACTACTATAAAATTTGAAGGGAGGTGGTCCGTAATCCGTGTTTATACAACAGATAAAAATTAGGCAGTGGTCCGAGAGCCCTTTTGGAAGAACGTTCACTTTGGCGAGAGGCCACTTGTTCATGAATTCATCACACACTAGAAATCTCTCTAGTTTACTTAATTAAACATCACGGTGCCCCGAAATACACGTAAAGTTACCTCCCGACAACGGGTATTCCAACCAACCCATGGTGTGTATGAAATCGTTAAACGTCGAGGCAGCCAAAGTATCAAAATTAGAGTTCACCCGTTCCTCTTTGTACCTGACATCGTTAAAGTCTCTGAAGGCAACTCAGATGCCTGAAAATTGAGGCTTCAGATCGATTAAATTTGCCCAGAGAAGTCTCCTTCTACCAGGATCGTTAGGGGCGTAGATACATAACAAGTTCATGACTTTATCC
>JARYGA010044295.1:0-113093 GCA_030545235.1 Helianthus tuberosus | reverse complement strand
GAGCTTCTCTTGCTGAAGAAGTTTAAGAATACATCGAAGATGTTTTTTCATGATCAGCCTGATTCTTTGAATATATGAGTATCTCATCAATAAAAGCAATGACAAACTTGTCCAAATAAGGCTTGCAAACGCGATTCATGAGATCCATGAATGCTGCAGGTGCATTAGTGAGCCCGAAAGGCATCATTAAGAACTCGTAGTGACCATAACGAGTTCTGAATGCAGTCTTATGCACATCTTCATCTTTGACCTTCAACTGATGGTAACCTGACCTTAGATCAATCTTGGAGAAATAACTTGCCCCTTGCAGTTGATCGAACAGATCGTCGATCCTGGGCAATGGATATCTATTCTTGATTGTAACCTTGTTCAACTCGCGATAATCAATGCATAGACGCATTGATCCATCCTTCTTTTTCACAAACAGTATTGGTGCTCCCCAAGGAGACGAGCTAGGTCGAATAAAACCTTTTGCCAACAAATCATCCAATTGAGTTCTTAACTCTTTCATCTCAGTCGGTGCTAACCGGTAAGGTGCTCTTACAACTGGTGCTTCACCAGGAATGATGTCAATTCTGAACTCCACTTGCCTATCTGGGGGTAAACCAGGTAGTTCTTCAGGGAATACATCTGGATATTCAGAAATAACAGGGATGTCTTCGATCTTGGGCTTTGGTTCATCAATAGTCACCTGTGCCATGTAAATGACACAACCCTTCCTTAGACACTTCGATGCCTTAAGCATAGACACTTTCTTAGGCAATCCATACTGAGTATCTCCTTGTATGGTAAGTGGCTCACCATAAGGAGTTTTAATAACCACTTGCTTCTTGTCACAAACAAGCTGAGCATGGTTAGAAGATAACTAATCCATGCCTATCACTATGTCGAATCCCGCCAATTTCAAAGGAAGCAAAGACAACGGAAAAGAGTGGTTCCTAATGGATATAAAACATCCATCTAACACGGTTGAAGCAGTTTCTACGGTACCATCGGCCAATTCTACTTCATATTTCATGCTTAGGGTTCTAACAGGCAGATTTAATAACTTACAAAATTTATTGTCTACAAACGACTTATCTGCACCCGAATCAAACAATACCCTTGCAAAAACATCATTGATAAGAAAGGTACCTGTTATCACATTGTCGTTCTGAACAGCTTCTTGAGCATTCATTTAAAAGACCCGAGCATTGGTCTTCTTAACCTCTTCAGGTTTCTTTGCAAACTTGGGGCAATTGATCTTAATGTGCCCCTTCTCGTTGCAACCGTAACAGGTTGCGTCCTTCATCTTATTGCAATCCAATGTCTTATATCCCTTGGACTTGCAAATCCCACACGCAATAGGCTTTGACTGTGACTGCGATCTTGACTCGAGTCTACATTTCCCGAAATGATGTTTCTGGCAGGTCTTGCACTTGGGTTTCTCACCCGACTAATGGTTATCCTTTTTAAACCTGGAACCCTTCTTGTACTCAGAGTTCCCCTTATGTTTCTTATCAGAATGGCGTGAGTTCTCTTCCTCACGTTTCCTTTTTCCCTCTTCAGAATTCTTGAGCGATCTCTGCCTAACCGTATCAAGAGTAAGAGATAAGGACAGATCAACCACTGATCTAAAGGTGGTAGGTCTTGATGCTTTCACACTTGCCTTAATTTCCGGACCTAAACCTCCAATAAAACGGGCTATGTGTTTTGGTTCTGGTGTGACCAAGTATGGAACCAATCGTGACATAGTGTTGAAGCTCGTAAGATATGTCTGACAATCTAAGTTCTTCATGACCAAGGTCAAGAAGTTAGTCTCAATTTTGTCAACTTCATGTTGAGGACATAAATTTTCTTTGATTAGAGCAACAAATTGATCCCAAGTCAAGTTGTACAACGGGATCTTTCCTGTAGCTTGGATTAAGGACCTCCACCAAGCTAGAGCTTCTCCTTTAAAAGATTGTGAAACAAACTTCACAATGTCCTGCTCTGCACAACCACTAATATCAACCACTGTATCCATTTCATCTAGCTATGTCATGCAATCAATGGCTCCTTTCTCCCCTGTGAAATCCCTGTGCTTGCAGGAGACGAAATACTTATAAGTACAGGTCTTAATACGTGGCTCTTGATTGAGCACAACTTTCTTAGATGGGACACTCCTTTGGTTTAACGAATGATGAGATTCGTCCTTATGAGACACATGAGTCTTGGAGGGTGGTTTTGGATGAGGTACAGATAGGGTCTTGCTACGAGTACCACTTGGTTCTTTAAACTGCATGTCCATGGCTTTAGTAACAGCATTGTCAATCGATGCTTGAAGCTCCGCACCAGTTACATTGATTCTGGTAGTATCATGATTTTCTAGAGGGTGACTGTTGACTTCTTCTGATTCTGCCATGTAGCTTGGTTGCTACATAAAATGACAACAATGATTTATTCAGAAGACTACTATGGAATAGTCATCTTGATGACTCATTAACCAAGGTATAAACAAACCATATTAGTTAATTTGTTAGTCACGTTTATTCAAGATTTCTATTATAATTATCCTCAGTTATAATTCATTAAAATATTAGAGTGGCACAAAAGCCTAGCCACAAGGGCAGTTATAAATTATAAGCCATGATCTTATAGGATCAAGGCATTAAGGCTTGAATATAGTCCATCACCTTTTCTTGACAGGGAGTTGTAGACTACAACTGTCTTTTGTCTCTAAGGACAATAATTACGGCCCGTAGGCACTTCATCACTAATGGATGTTTCATATTTGATCATCTTAATCGATGATTTGAACCCATGATTTCTAGATCATTAGGCTTGGAGGAATCCAATATAAGGATGGCTTATGTGATTTTATCGAATCACATTTGCCAGGAGTGCTAACATGTTTTCAGATGTTAACAAGGATTTGAATATTTTAAATAGGTTTTACCATCATGGCCATGTCTGAAATGACATATAGGCTAGGTCATACCTTTAAGATTCCATTTAATATTTAACGGCAGAGTAATCATAAATTGAAATGATTTAGGACATATTATATATGTATATGCTTAGTGCCAAATAAAATTTCTAAAAGGTCATAAAAGACCTAAAAATTACAACAATGCCCTAAATGGGTCTTTAAAGAAATAATATTGTCCACGCAGGGACTAAAAGATAAATATGTCCTTATAGGAACTACTAGAGAAAAGAAATACAACAAAAGGAGTTTCTTCTTCATTTTATTGCTGAAAGTTTCCTGCTTGGTTCACTGTGTACGGTATGGGTACTGAAGGTTTTGGCGGGTAGTCGAAATCTTCCACATTAGGAACCTTAGCAAAAGTGGAATCCAAGGATTCTATGGTTAACAATTAATATGGATCATGGATAGGGTCAGGACAGGTGTAATCCAAGTTTGGGATTCCAAGACTTGGAGGTAAGAAATATGGATCATCTGGGTCCATAGGTATCATATTTGGAGTGGGAGCCTCAGGGGCTGCTGGTATGGGCTCCTCCGATGTTGGCTTCTCAATTGAAGTTTCAAAAGTTTCAGGTAAAGAATCTGGAACATGGTTAATGGTTTCAACTGGTTTAATTTTGGGGATGGTTCCAAAAAGATCCTACCTCCATACTGGTTGTACGCTTATTCGAGCTGTGGTACGAAGCTTACCATTCTTAAACTTCGGGTTTGGAGAGCTTCCACCAATGGCAGCCTTAATCGGAGACTTGTTCCTGAAATGTACAATTATTGAAAACAATGTATACTTGTTAGGGATGAGATTATTCCTAGTTCATGTCTAGAGTCGGAAGTCGAGGAATGTGCAACTGTGTCATTGAGATTAAACACAAAAGGCTAGTGTTTAATTCACTCAATGTTGGCTCTGATACCAACCTGTCACACCCCGATATTTCCACGTATTACCGGTGGGCCCGGTGGGGAGTATCGTGATGTAGTTGATATCATCATAGTCAAATAATTCACAGTTCAATGCACAGCGGAAGTCTAAAGTAATAATATTACAAACCGATTCGAAAGTAATATAAAATATTACACAACGGAACGTAAAAGGATCCACAGGCGGATCAAAACAAAAGAAGTATTGTTCAACAGACTTAAAGTGATAAAAGCTTGCAAGGCTCTTTATTTATTCACTCTGGAGTTCCAGCCCATTACGCATAGTACCTGCACTTAACCTTTTTTGAAAACACGTCAGTTTACACTGGTAAATACAATTAACTGACTCTTTTTGAAAATATTTAAGAAAATTGATTTAAATGCACAAGGCACCAAAATTCTTTTATAACTTGGGATAATTATTTAGAAATAATCTTGTAAAAGATTTACATTTTGACATGCGTTCAGTAGCCCGGGTTAGAAGTACCGGTTTAAAGATTAATAGACACACCACGTAATATAAACCCACGGCGAGTTATTCTCAACAAGCGGGTATATCTTTTTACATACGCACCGGCAGGTGTATGCCTACACCCCGTGCTTAAGTCGTGGCCATTTCAATGAATGAGCCGAGGATATCCAGGACACGGTCATTAACTCCCCAAAGGCTTAAAACAAACAAAACAGATTAAATGGGTTATCTCAATGATGTAACCATTATTCGTTTAAAGATTCGATACCCGACCAAGCGGTATTATTAAATACCGTACCCCAAGCCCTTATAAGGGAAAATAAGTTAAAAGTATTTACCTGAGCAAAAATATAATTTTTATCCCAGCCGTATATCAATCAGCAAGTACAGATAGCTTTTACCGGGCTCCTAATCTGGAACGAAGGTTTTAATAACCTATTAGAATACTAACGGGTCTTTATTTAAGTGTAAGACTTAGACCGATTAGTGGGAAGGATACTATACGGTTCTAAACGCTAGATTAAGAGGATACCAGAATAGAATGTGATTTAGACCCGACAAGTTTGGATACTTGTATAATATGGGTAAACTAAACACAATCTGGAATTTGAAGATTTAATGATAAGGTTAAACCCGTTTCGGCTATTTTACGTAAACTAGTCACATAAACCGGTCCGAACGCATAAATGCGTAACGGGTAACCAAATGAATTATATACAGGTCTCAAATGTTATTATGCTTAAAATATGTTAATACATCAGTAGGATCCTAACATATATGCCCAAAAGGTATTTAAGACCATTTTAAGTTCCGTAAGGGCATTTTGGTCATTTTAATGATTATAAAAGAGATTTTATAACAAACTGAGGTTCTGGTCTTTGGTAATCAGTAAAAATATTTATTTTATCACATTATATCAGTAAGATATTATACATATGTGAGGTTTACCATTTATGGCTAAACTATGCCCCGAAAGGGCATTTTTGTCATTTCACAAATGCTTTTAAGGACATTTTTAGAAGTCTGAGTTCATAACTTATCCCTAATGTAATTATAATAAAATTTGTTTAAAAATCCAGTAGGTAACAAGTCTTTGGTGTTAAATATGGTTTTAAACCATACTATGCTCCTAATTAGTGTAAAACTCGCTAATTGACGATAATTAAGATGTTTATGTAAATCTGAGATTTTGATCAGTTTTAAATGCTCAAAATAATTTATTTAATGTATGAAGTCAGTAGGAAAAAGTTTGGCATTCAAATCATTTGTTAATCTCATTTTATGCAAAAAAAGGGTATTATCGTCATTTACCGAATTACGCAAGAACTCTATGATATGTGCAGATTATAATCTGACCAAAAATCCTAAAAATCCTTAAAAATAATATATTAACAGTAGGTAATGATTTTTGGTTCAAAATCCAAGTTTAAACATGTCTTATGCAAGATATCGCAATTTAATTAATAAAAAGCTCCTTATTATGATATCGAGCATAACTTCTGTTTGAGACCAAGAACAGTGCCAAATTTTTGGGACAAGCTTATATATCATTAACAAAGGTTTTTGTCCTCTCACATTTCTAAAAATCTCATTTATGTGTCAAAAGGGCAATTATGACATTTATAAGCATAATAACAAACAAGATCATACAATTCAAACTACTAAGGACCAAGCAATATAACTTCAGAGGGTTATACTACTATATAATATGGTCCTAATGGAAGCTTAAAACATGGGAGAATCAAGATTAAATGGGTCAGAACTGAAAGTCAAAGCAAAAGTCAAGCTTTTGCGACTTTCGGTTATGAACCGACCTTAGACTCATAATTGTTGGGTTAGACATGCTTAGACATGTCTTAATACTAATTACCAAGTTATTAGAATGCTAAAATATAATTTATAACCTCTGTTTCATTAGTTTAAATCATTATTTTAAATTCTATCTAGTTTGACTTTTTATCATAATAGTTTGACCCGACAATTAACTAGGTAAACGAAATAATTAGGAGGTGCCCTTTTAAGGGTTAATCACCTACCTTAATATGGTCAGATAACCACTTTTATTTCGGTCAGTGGCTGGACCATTTGTGATTAAACCGAAAGTCAAAGTCAAAGTCTAATTACGATATCTTTGACTTTTCGGTTTTTAAACTAGTAAACTGAACTAAGGAAGGGAAAAGACACTTACATCAGGTCCTAGCTATCTTTTCTACACTTCTTGATCCTCTTCTAATGCCAGGTAACTCCAGAGATGAGTGTTTGAGTTGTTGCAAGTGAATGAGCACTTGAACAAATGAACTTATGGGCCTTTATATAGCAAGATGACATGCTAGGATATCAAAGCAGGTGTTATGGAGGCATCTAGGTTCACCCCAGGTGTCCTAGTGGTATTACAAGTCCGTTAAACAGCCCCTGGTATCGATTGGAATGAGTTTGTCGGTTCTGAACTGAAACCTACAGCTGACATGATTTTTCTGTGCTGGGCACTTTTACGCGGGCCGCGTAAGACTCAGAGGGAGTCTACACGGGCCGCGACAACCCTCTGAACTAGTTAAAACAATTTCAATCTTGGTAATTTCAGTCCCTGGTTCTTATAAACTTTAAACACTTTCATTTTTGGCATATAAGGCGCTTGTAGTTAGTTTGTAGAGGTTCAAGGGAGTATAACCAAACTTCGTTAGGCCCGGTTTCGTTAAAAGATCACGATAAACACAAGTTTCTTACTTTTGACACTTTTAGCCCAAAGTCTTGAAAACTTGCTTAACGATCTCGAAACCTCGTGAAATTTATATCATTTATTCTTGAGAGTATATTTAAATATTTCGGAGCCTCGGGTTCATTAAAAGGTCACTCAGAGGTAAGAATTAACATGTTGACACGTTTAACCCCTGTAGTTTATAATCTTTCGATTATTTTCATAAACGGCTTCTTATATTCAATTAATCACTCATTTAAGAATATATTTTCCGTGTACGGTCATTCAGAGGCACAAGTTTGGCATGTTGACACTTTTAGTCCCTTCACATACATATTTTCATCGTTTGACAACTTTAGTCCTTCAAACTCAATCTTTCACATATTTAGAGTTTAGGACACGTGTCTTTACATAATTTGACACGTTTTTACGTGGTGTTACATGTTTTGACTTCAACACTTAAACAATTTTCAACATGTTCAATGCATTCGGATTTCCACCCGATCGAATAGCCATCCGATCGAGTGACCGTCCTGCGGTGAACTTGTTCTCAACCTGAGATACTTCTCTGTTTTCAAAATGCTACAATGAAAACTTCAAAAGGCAATCCATCATACAAAAACACATCCATCCCAAGCGAGGTAACAATCCAATCACATGGTCACCCGATCGGATGACCATCCGAACGGATTGTCACCCGATCGACTGGCCGTCCGATCGGATTGCCATCCGATCCTTGGTTCACTTGTATCGTTTTACGCGCCGCTTATCGTTTATGCTATCATTCTGATTAGGCTAAACTCACTCTAGTGCTCCCTTCAATCCATCATCGTTGTGAGTATACTCGAACCCTTTTTGCGTTACGCACTTTTGGGTGTTACATACGTTACTTATTCTAAATCACATCGATCACACTACGCAATACTTTAATGCTAACCGTTATCGCATGTTATACGTGACTTAATGAATGCTTATTTGTTATGTTTACACATGGATTGCTGTCTACCTACCATATCAACGATAGTACTATAGTTTGGACTCAGCACCTGTTCACTCAGGGGTTGTTAAGGACAATTAATTACATGGCTCACAGTGGTGAGTGTGTATTACGAACTGTTTTACACAGTCAACCCACAGTCATTGGTATTTATAGGATCATGTCGATAACTTACGTGCTTCATTTCACACTGTGTACGTGCTGGTTATGCTTAAACGATTTCGAACTCTATTATATCTATTAAACTTGTATGCTCACCTTTACCCTATGTGTATTAACTTTTACTTTAACGTATGTGGCAGGTGCTTAAGATGTTTAAATGCTTGGCTTGCTGTGAAATCGAGGCTAGGAAAGGTCTAGAAAAAAATAAACGAATTGTATGTATTTGAAATCTGAGTTGTCGGAACAGAACAATTTGACTTGATTTTGTCTGTAATAATTATGTTACTTATTATGTCATGGTATGGGACGTGATGTTTTAAATAATTGGTAATCGTGGTTGTTATGGAAACTTCTGGACAATCTGTTTCGCTCAGTGCCACGCCCCGATGTTTCCCCCATCGGTTGGGGTGTGACAGATTGATATCAGAGCCATAACTATAGGGAATTAGGCAAGACTCGACCTAGTCCGGGTCGATGTCTTAGAAACGACCTAGTCTATAGTTAGGTACCAACAGACCGACTTGTGCACACCCTGTAGGGGTTTTTGTACGAGCTTACTTGCTATTTATCGCTATTCTCGCCTACGCTACACTATCACTGCACTCTAATTTTTGAAAATGATTGAGCGATTAGGTCGAGATTAGGTGTGAAAACCGCAAACTCCCAACTAAATTGCTTATTCGACCCGTATTTTAACTATAAACAGGAGAATTTGCGTCGAATCAGGAGTGAAATCCATACTTTGACGCATAATTCTTCCTTATATATATATATTTTTTATCAAAAACAGGAACGAAGTTGTTAAGTCAGGGGTGAAACCCGAACCTTGACGACTTGTTCCGATCTCTACTTTGGTTTTACAAAACTCTCACCAAAGTCTCGACGGACTCCAACGACTTAAAGTCACGCCATAACTGGAAGGATGCGTGCCATTCGCCCAGATTCGAGGCAAGAGCACAGTCCCGAAAGTCAAAAGCGTGTACTGAAAGCCCTTGTGAATAGTCGAACCACTTTGGGTAGTCGACGTCTAATAGCCGCAGACAATCTATTCTCGATTTTTACATGTTTCAATTCTGAGCTCGCAACTGCCGACTCTGATATTTCGCCGCAATTTACGTGGATTTTATGTTTATTTGTTAGCGTTTTGGAGGTACTATTGGTTTTTGATCTAACACCTTTTTGCTTACGCTGAACACTCAACACACTACACAATCGCTAACAAATCGCTATTTATGGTCGATCGCATGCTCTGTTACTCGCTTATGCTACTCGCCGTGTATTTGCTAATCGCAACCGCTATTCTCGAACGTGTGCAGACTTTGAATGATAGGTTTCTGTATTCTGACTGCCTCTTGTGCTTATTTTCCTCTGTGCTTCTGTGTTTTATGTGCTTATGTGCTTCTGTGCTTATGTGAATCTGTGATTATGTGCTTATATGTTTACGTGATCGTATTCCTGAGCTTTACTAGTATTAGACATGTGAGGTGAGATTCGATTATATTGTGTTTGAGTCCAATGGCGACGTCTGTTGTAGACAATGTCGTCATCTGGACCCTGTCATCCCCGAACTACTCGTCAAGAACAGAGAGACAAACGCCTTGCTGTACTCGTCGCTAAGCAAGTGGCGAAGGTTGTTCCTTAAATCGTGAGTGAACTATACGAGAATGTGAGAAAATCGCCTGAAGAGTCCAGGACTGAAACTCCTAAAGCTACTCCTAAAGCAGCTTTTAGCTTCAAACAGTTCAAAGCTTGCGGACCGAAAGAATTCACTGGCGAAGATGGCCCTACGGCTTTATTTCAGTGGTTCGATTCAATCGAGGTCACCCTGCACCAGAGCGGTTGTCCTGACAATCTCCGCACTCTGAATGCTACCGGCGTCTTCCAGTCCCGCGCTTTAGACTGGTGGACGGCCGAGAGGAACAAATGCAGAAACGATGCAGCTTATGGTCTATCATGGGATGAGTGAAGAACGTCATGTTGGAAGAGGTTTGCCCTCCTCATGAGCGCCAAAAGTTGGAGGACGAATTCTGGCATCTAAAGCAGAAGGATGGTGACAACACTGCTTTAACTGCTAGCTTCAAGCAGCTAAGTATAATCTATCCTGATCAAGTGAAGACTGCTGATATGACAATCAAGAAGTACATCCGAGCTCTGCCGGATTGTGTTGCAGATGTTGTGCATGCCTCAAAGCCAGCAACAATCGAGGAAACCTACCTGCTTGCCACTGAGATCAACGACAAGCGAGTCAAGTCTGGCTTCTAGGATAAAGCTACCAAGAGCCTGCATCAAGCTACCGCCGCACCAACCGCTGAAACCGCCGCCGCTCCGTAATCGTCAAAGTCCCGTCGACGCAAGAGGAAGAACAACAACAGCAACTCCAGCAACAAGAACTGTGCTGTCACTACCACTGCTGCCCCGCTTCAAGCCGTACCGGCTCAGCAGCAATCTCAGCACCGATCAGCTCCAGCACCAGTTACCTATGCACCGCCTGCAAAGCGTGCTTACACTGGTCCTCACCCTGCTTGCCCGACATGTACTTATCATCATCCGATGGGTATCACCTGTAGATTTTGCGTGCATTGCAACATGTACGACCACTTTACCGCTAACTGCCGTACAGGTCCTCGACAAGCCCCAGCTCAAGCTACTGCTCATCAAGCTCTACTTCCCTCCCCTCAAGGCCAACAAGCGGCTCAGGCACCTGCGATCAATGCTAGAGTCTGCTTCGCGTGTGGTGATCCCAACCATTTCGCGAACATGTGCCCGAACAGGGTTGTGAAACAAGAGCCCCAGCAGTAGCAGCCTTAGCAACAGCAGCAGCAACAACCTCAACAGCAACAGCAACAAGCCGCCCGCGGCAGAACTTTCAACATCAATGCGCGCCAAGCCCAGGCTGACAACAATGTGGTTAATGGTACATTTCTCGTGAATGGTATATATGTTTCGTGTTTGTTTGATACTGGAGCCGATAACTGTTTTGTGTCATTTGAATTCGAGAAGCTCCTTAATCATAAGCGCTCCCATCTCCCCTTGACGTTCGATGTCGAAGTTGCCACCGGAAGGACCGTCGCTGTCAATTCTGTCCTTCGTGATTGTACTCTTGAACTCAATAATCACATCTTTCCAATCGATCTTATTCCGATGCAGCTCGGAAGTTTTGACATCATAGTAGGCATGGACTTTCTTCGTGAAAACCATGCTGAAGTTGTGTGCTTCGATAAGATGACTCGATTCTCGCTCGCGAATGGTGACCAACTGTGTGTCTATGGTGAAACTCCCTCGAAAGGTCTTAAACTCATGTCATGTGTCCAAGCTAGGAAGTATCTTCGCAAGGAATACAGAGCTTTCTTAGCTAACATTGTAGTAGCGGAGAAGGAAAAGAAAGGTAGGCCTGGTGTAAACGATGTTCCAGTAGTTCGAGAATTTCCTAACGTTTTTCCTGAGGATCTTCCCAGACTAACGCCAAGTCGTGATATCGACTTTCGTATCGACCTCATTCCTGGAGCCAACCCTATTGCTAGAGCCCCTTATCGACTCGCTCCATCCGAAATGCGCGAACTCTTGAGTTAGCTCCAGGAATTGCTTGATAAAGGCTTCATTCGCCCGAGCACCTCTCTGTGGGGCGCACCAGTCCTCTTCATTAAAAAGAAGGATGGGTCGTTCAGGATGTGCATCGACTATCGGGAATTGAATAAGTTGACGATCAAGAATCGCTATCCCCTGCCCCGAATTGATGATTTGTTTGACCAGCTACAAGGTGCTACGTGTTTCTCGAAGATCGATCTACGCTCAGGCTATCACCAGTTATGCATTCAAGAGGAGGATATACCCAAAACTGCTTTTCACACTCGTTACGGCTATTATGAGTTCGTTGTTATGCCTTTTGGTTTAACCAACGCACCCGCGGTTTTCATGGATCTGATGAATCGCGTGTGTAAACTATTTCTTGACCGCTTCGTCATCGTGTTCATCGATGATATCCTGATCTATTCCAAGTCAAAAACTGAACACGCGGAACATCTACATTTGGTTCTCGAGCTACTCCAAGGGAATCTACTCTTTGCCAAGTTCTCCAAGTGCGAATTTTGGTTGGAGGAGGTTCAATTCCTCGGTCATATTGTCAATAGTCAAGGTATTCACGTTGACCCCACAAAGATCAAAGCCGTTAAGAGTTGGGTTACACCGAAGAACCCTTCTGAAGTCCGTTCTTTTCTCGGATTAGCGGGCTATTATCGCCGATTTATCGAAGGGTTCTCTAAAATCACCGTGCCTCTTACTTCTCTCACGCATAAAGACAAGCCTTTTGTTTGGGGAACTGAACAAGAGTCTGCCTTTCGAACCCTCAAGCATATGCTTTGCAATGCTCCCGTCCTCACTTTACCCGACGGAAACGACAGCTTTATTGTCAATTGTGATGCCTCGAACCTTGGCCTTGGTTGTGTTCTCGTGCAACGAGACAAGGTTATCGCTTACGCATCTCGTCAGCTCAAGATCCACGAGAAGAACTATACAACCCACGACCTCGAGCTAGGCGCAGTTGTTTTTGCGTTAAAGATTTGGCGACACTACCTTTACGGTACCAAGTGTACGATCTTCACCGATCATAGGAGCCTACAACATATCTTTGACCAGAAAGAGCTAAATATGCGTCAATGCCGGTGGGTAGAACTTCTCAACGATTATGACTGTTAGATCCGTTACCATCCAGCCGACGAAGTTATTTGCATAGCGCTCGTAATGTTCCCACCCAGCATCATCTCGAAACCCTCATCCGCGAAGCCCAACATGCTTGTTTTTCCGAACGCACTTTGAAGAAGGAAATGATCTACCACGATGGAGCCCATCTAGTGAATAAGTCGAATGGGATATTCCATTATCTAGATCGAATTTGGATCCCTAACCGGACCGATTTACGATAGATTTTGATGGACGAAGCCCACAAATCCCAATATTCTATTCATCCCGGTGCCGATAAGATGTACCAGGACCTTTGCTACAAGTACTGGTGGCCGGGCATGAAGAGGGATATCGCTCTCTATGTTTCGAAGTGCCTGACTTGCTCGAAAGTCAAGGCCGAGCATCAAAGACCCTCTGGCTTACTTGAACAACCCCCGATCCCTGTGTGGAAGTGGGAAAGTATAGCCATGGACTTTATAACGAAACTTCCGTGCACGCCATCAAGTCACGACAACATCTGGGTTGTCGTTGACCGTTTGACCAAATCTGCTTTTTTCTGCCGATACGAGAAAACTACAAGGTAGAAAGATTAGCCCGAATCTACACTGATGAGATCATTTTTCGACATGGAAAGCCCCGCGACATCATCTCTGACCGTGATGCTCGGTTTACCTCACGTATGTGGGAAATGTTTCAAATAGCTCTCGGTACTACGCTTAATCTAAGTACCGCATTCCACCCTCAAACCGACGATCAGACTGAGAGAACGATCCGTACCCTTGAAGACATGCTCCGTTCATGTGTCATAGATTTCGGTGGTAATTGGGACGCTTACCTGCCTTTAGTCGAATTCTCGTATAATAATAGTTATCATTCCAGCAACCAAATGGCACCGTTTAAGGCTTTGTACGGAAGAAAATGTCGATCGCCTTTTGTATGGCACGAGATCGGGCACTCGCAACTAACCGATCATGAGCTATTTTAATAAAAGACTGACAAAATCCTCCAAATTCGAGATAATCTGCTGAAAGCTCGGAGTCGTCAGAAAAGTTACGCCGATAGACGACGCAAGCCCCTTGAATTTGATGTTGGCGACTACGTACTCCTAAAGGTATCACCTTGGAAGGGTGTGGTCAGATTCTGCAAGAAATGGAAACTATCGCCTCGATATGCTGGACCTTTTAAGATTCTGGAAAGGATCGGTAAAGTCGCCTACTGACTCGAACTACCGGAGGAACTTAGCAACGTTCACCCGACTTTTCATGTGTCGAACCTCAGAAAGTGCCTGGCTGAGCATGATTTACTCGTACCACTTGAGGATCTTCACGTAAACGAAACACTACACTTCGTGGAGAAGCGTGTCGAGATCATGGATCGCCAAACCAAGCAGCTCAGACGCTCGCGCATTCCCATTGTGAAGGTTCGCTGGGAAGGCAAACGAGGCGCAGAGTTCACTTGGGAACTCGAAAGTGACATGAAGGCGAAGTACCCGCAGTTGTTTGTTACGGATTCGGCCTAATTTCGGGACGAAATTCCTTTAAGTAGGGGAGGCTGTAACACCCCGTGTTTCGAAAGTCAAAGTCAAGATTGAAGTCAAAAGGGAGACAAGATTGCTAATTGCGATCTGTCACTCCTTGCTAAATTCCTGTTTTGACTTCTTTGACTTGTAGATAGTCTTTATGCTTTTACGTTAGTTGTATTATGTGGAGTAGTTGTTAATAATTGAGGCTTAATCGATGTTTATCGCATGTTTTATCGCTTTATCTCTTATCGCAATCGCCTTCGCAGCTCGAATTACGCGTTCTGGATATTGTTTTACGTGTGTGTGTGTGCCTTTATGTGTTACTTGTGCATGTTTATTATGTTTATGTTGTGGTGAATAATCAAAATGCAATCGCAACGCTATCGCAATCGAATCACAAATGCTAAACGCACGTTATTTATGATGATTGTATGTTAGATATAGTAGTTGGGATTAAAAGTAATTTAAAGGGGAACTCTATCTCCTTGCAACGCCCAACACGTGAAACGAAACAGCAAAATTCGTCGCGCCGAACACTTCAATCGAGTGGCCAACCGATCGAGGTGCCACCCGATCGGGCTGCCACCCGATCGAGCTGCCACCCGATCGACCAGCCACTTTCCCCCACTTTCCTTTTATGGAAACCCTATAAATACCCCCGTGACAGCTCTCACTCGACCAGCTCGCTCCAGCCCACTTTTCTTCCGATTTCTCGTGATTCTTGTAAGTTTTCAACCTAAATATTGTACTTTCTTAATCTACACGCACTCCTACACCTTTCTATCTTTTGAATCTTAAATTTTAACCGTGAAATCACTAGATTTGAGGTGTTCTAGGATGATGTCATCATGGTGTTCATAAGAACTTCATGTTTTGGCTTCAATCCACCAAGAACAACTTAGATCTGAACGATTTCCACATGAATAAACAAAGATCTGGCATAGATCTAAACATATTCAAGGTGAAAAGGATTGAAAGATGGTTTTCTAACTTTGTTTCAACTCTTTTACACTCAATGCACTCAAAACCGATAGAATCGGAGCTTGTTCTAATCTTCTACTCCTTCTTGTTGATATGTTGGTTCAAGATCTGGATTCTATCCAAGAGATTACAGATTTCGGGTTAAACATGAAACACCATCTCGAACAGTTAACTGGTCGGACTAGGGTGGTTCCTATCCGATCGGGTCACTAAGTCTTGACGAGGTTTCTGTTGTTTGACACGTTATCATACAGTCTCGAGAAAACGCAAACTATCAAAACAACCAAGTACAAAGACGATCAGGTTGACTGGGATGGATTGCCGTCTGATCGGATTGCCGTCCGATCGGATTGCCACCCGACCGGACAGCCACCCGATCGGCTTGCACCTTGGGTCCCACACTTAACTTTTATTTCAACTTTTGAGGTTTGAACATCGAACGGATTGCGTCCGATCGGATTGCCATCCGATCGGATTACCACCCGACCATGTGTTGTTTTGACTTCAACACTTAAACAATTTTCAACATGTTCAATGCATACGGATTGCCACCCGATCGGATAGCCATCCGATCGAGTGACCGTCCTGCGGTGAACTTGTTCTCACCCTGAGAAGCCTCGCCAATCGGATGGTCATCCGATCGAACCACCGTTTGATCGACCGACCTGAAGGGTAGAGATACTTCTCTATTTTCAAAATGCTACAACGAAAACTTCAAAAGACAAGCCATCATACACAAACACATCCATCCCAAGCGAGGTAACAATCCAATCGCATGGTCACCCGATCGGATTACCATCCGAACGGATTGTCACCCGATCGACTAGCCGTCTGATCGGATGACCATCCGATCCTTGGTTCACTTGTATCGTTTTACGCGCCGCTTATCGTTTATGCTATCATTCTGATCAGGCTAAACTCACTCTAGTGCTCCTTTCAATCCATCATCGCTGTGAGTATACTCGAACCCTTTTTGCTTTACGCACTTTTGGGTGTTACATACGTTACTTATTCTAAATCACATCGATCACACTACGCAATACTTTAACGCTAACCGTTACCGCATGTTATACGTGACTTAATGATTGCTTGTTTGTTATGTTTACAAATGGATTGCTGTCTACCTGCCTTAGCAACGATAGTACTATAGTTTGGACTCAGCACCTGTTCACTCAGGGGTTGTTAAGGACAATTAATTACATGGCTCACAGTGGTGAGTGTGTATTACGAACTGCCTTGCGCAGTCAACCCACAGTCATTGGTATTGATAGGATCATGTCGATAAGTTACGTGCTTCATTTCACACTGTGTACGTGCTGGTTATGCGTAAACGATTTCGAACTCTATTATATCTATTAAACTTGTATGCTCACCTTTACCCTATGTGTATTGACTTTTACTTTAACGTATGTGGTAGGTGCTTAAGATGTTTAAATGCTTGGCTTGTTGTGAAATCGAGGCTAGGAAAGGTCTAGAAACAAATAAACAAATTGTCTGTATTTGAAATCTGAGTTGTCGGAACAGAACAATTTGACTTGATTTTATCTGTAATAATTATGTTACTTATTATGTCATTGTATGGGACGTGATGTTTTAAATAATTAGTAATCGTAGTTGTTATGGAAACTTCTGGACAATCTGTTTCGCTCAGTGCCACGCCCCGATGTTTCCGCCATCGGTTGGGGTGTGACAAATGAGTGAAGATAATGCCCCACCCTTAAACATATCTGTTATGTGGCGGTCCAGTTAATATTGGGCATTAGACCATGTGTAGTGGTGAGTGAAATATATGCCCTACCCTCTGGCATGAAGCGACACGTGGCTCATAGTCAGCAAAGGGGCTTAAAGTTAATGGGTGTAGTGGTGAGTGAAACAAATGCCCATTGCAATGATTACACATTGAATTTGAATTTAAATAAAAAACCTATCAAAAAAATTCATTGGCCGACAACTCTCGACCCGGCGTATAATTTAGAACGCCCCAACCCTTTTTTCCAAGAAAAAACGCCCATGGGGGCGGTGGAATGGCATGGGGGGGGGGGGGGGGGGTTTTTTGGGGGAAAACGCTAAAAAACCCCCCACTACGGGTGATCTTATGGGGCATTTATTTAAAATGGGTGTAGTGGTATAATGGCCAATAATGCCCCATCAAATGATTACCCAATTATTTTTTTTGTTTTTCTTTTAAATTTAAAACTAATAATATTTCATTAAATTAAAAAATTACATTACTAAAAAGTAAAAAAAAAAGCCTAAAAATGCTAAAAAAACATAAAATCTAAAGTACGTATTTGTCACAGATTTGTTGCCGTTGCATTTCCGCTAGGATCAATGCGTCTACTACGAGGTGATCGATCGGTTTAGACAAAAAATCTATGTCTTTCTCCATTTGCCTAGATTCTTGAAGAGCGACAATTTTTTTGTTTTCAGCGTTTCTGACCAACATAACTGTTTTGCATATTGATGAATGTTCATCCAGTTTTGCATTTTGATGAATGTAAATATTCATATATAATAATATATTATGGCTTGCCCTGATATATCATTTGCTGTTGTTATTGATGATTATTTGAATATTGATGTTGCAGATCTAAACATGGGTTTTAGTATTGTTAACTCTAAACATAATGTTGTTATATAAAATATTTGTGTATACGGAATATATTTGTTATATAATATATTTACTGAAGTTTAATAATGATTTTTTTAAATGTCAAATAAATTTATTAGTTTCTTTTATTGATATAAATTTGTCTAATATTTTAATTTTATAAACACATACTTATATATACATAAAAATACCTTTTAGTTTGAGTAGTTAAAAAACGTCTGTTATAATATATATAATTATAAAAATACTCTGGATATTACAATAATTTTATTTTAAAAGAATTTGTGTTTTAGTTATACGTTATATAAAAAATAATTTATCGTGTAATTATTATTTACTTTATAAAAATATTAAAATTAGAATTTTTATAAAATAAATTTAAAACTATTTTTTATATATGTTTATATATATAAATATATAATTATTAACAAATAATAATATTTTTGCAAAAAAAATATTTTACTATATATGTAATAACATTTTGTACAAATCAACCTTTATGTTATAAAAGAACATAGTACCCTCACATGCAAAGCATGTGAGGTAACTTAACTGAGGTTTTGGACGACGTTAGTTATAAAGGTTATAGAACGTTACAAAACATGAACATAAAGGTTAGGTTTTGCCGATTCATATTGAAAGGTATAAAGTGCAGTTTAGGTATAACATAAAGGTTGATTTATGCAATTTTGTCTTTCTTTTTTAACTTTTTTTCTTGTAACATTTTAATTTTGTTGAAATTCTTTTGGTTTTGGAAGTTACAAATCTAATGTCAAGGACCTATTTAATGTCACTAAGACATTTTAGTTTTTAATCGATCCATCTTCGGGTTATTTGTAATACTCATATTTCATTTATTTATATGTAAACTTCTTATTTTCGCTGCAAAGTGAATCTGTTATGCAATCGTCATGCAAATGCCTTTCACTAAGTCTCTCTGGGAAAGCGGGGTGTAATAGGAATGTTGATAAACTATTTTTTTATATAAATTATCAAATTTCGTTGGAAATCCGTCAATACTTGTTGAGGGATTTGTTCGGCTGTGATACTGATACCCATTGTTTAATCATGCTACAAAGTTGGTAAAGTTACTAATTATACTACTTTTTCTATATAACTAGTCTTAAGCACCCGCCGCGTTGTGGCGGGGGCCTATAACTGTGCTAAATAGCATCAATGTCACACCACCACATTCGACCACCAACACTGAATTTGCGGCGTGTTAATGCTAAGAAATTAAATCGTAACGTAAAACACAGAAGATAATAACTAAGTCGATCTATGACCTGCATATTTTGACGAACCCGTCAAATGAGAAAAAAATAGACAACGTAAAAACGTTGAATAACACACGCACGTTGCGTCATGTTAACTCACAAAACTTAGAAGGAAGCGTAAAACAAAACGTAAAAACGTTGAACCACACACGCACGTTATGCCGTGCTAACTCGCAAAATTTAGAACGAAGCGTAAAGCGAAAGAATAAATGTATATGAGACCAAAGTTAAAAGTAAAAAAGTTGTGAGGTTAAATTTATAAAGATAAAAAGTTTTGGGTTAAAAGTAGAAATTAAAATAGTTTTGGGTTATAAGTAATTTTTCAAATACTTTTGGACCAAAACTAAAAAATCCAATTTTTTTTGAAAGATTCCCAAGCATTAGTTACAACACTTAGATGCATATAGGAGTTGCTAATTTATGGTATTTAAATTAAATTTAAATGAAGGTAGAATTTATTATATTTTCTTATAATAATAAACCCATTAATGATTAGTAAGCTTAATAAGCACCTAAGTACCTAACACAAACGTGGCCAAACAAGAAGTGTGATATTTTAACTATTTTTTTTGTCAACTCTTAAACAAATGTCATTCAAAATTCCCAAGGATTTTCCCTATAAATTGAGAAGCAAAATTCTTAATATTATCACCACTAAAACGAAAAATGGCTCAAATCACTTTCTTATCGCTTTTCTTTTTAACATTCAATGTCATTGCAATGGCCAAGACTCCGTTGTCATCATCCTCTACCACGACCAACAACTACAACATCAACAAAACCTTCAACAATTATATCAAAACATCATGCAACACCGCCACTTACCCAGCAGTTTGCTTAAAATCCCTCCTCCCTTATGCCACTGCGGTCAAATCAAACCAGCTTAGACTCGTCAAACAAGCCCTCTCCGTCACCCTCAAGTCCGCTTCCACCACCCGCTCCACTATCTCCAGTCTAGCCAAGGCCAAGAACATCTCCAAAGGTAATGCTGCCGTCCTCAAAGACTGCATTGAAGATATTCAGGATTCCATTGGTGAAATCAAAGACTCACTCAACGCGCTCTCTAGCCTTGAGTCGTCTAAAAATAAGAAGTTCGTGATTTCTAACGCGCAGACTTGGACTAGTGCTGCCATCACCGACGAGTACTCCTGCACCGATGGGATTTCTGATGAAGATGTTAGTCCAGCGGTGAAGAAGAAGATCAGGAATAACATACTGAGGATTGCAAGGATGAGCAGCAATGCATTATATCTACTTAATGACCTCAAATATTGAAATATTATTGTAATGGAGTTTTATTGTAACAATAATCTTGTTTTTCTTTAGTTTAATATCCACTCAATAAACTATTGATTTTAACTTAAATGTTTTCACCAGATTTTCCATGCTTATAATCAATTTGTTATTTTGGTATTATTCTTTTATTAATAGATATACCTTATTATGAACATTATTGTAGGTCCCGATTCTCGAAGGATCGATTTCGAAACCAAACCCTTGTTTATCACAAACACGGTCACGAGTGCGGAATCCCCGTGACGATGCCAAACCAAACACAGATAATGAAAAACACAAGGTAACCAATGAAACACAGTCAATTGATTAAAGTGGATGAGAACAAGATCAAACAAATACACACAATGTTTGGCACTAAACTTTCAGACAGGGTATGCTCTCATTGTTTCTGTGAGAAACTATGATGTGATATAGGCAGCCCAGCCCAACAGTGACGAAACATGAATTGGGCCTGACGAAACATCACTTGGGCCTGACGAAACTCTAGCTGTTCACGACGAAACTTGGGAGTTATGACCATAAGGGGTTTCGTCATGCATGTACTCGACGAAACTTGGGAGTTTCGTCGAGGGCTGCCAAACATGTTATGTTTGCTGCAAACAGACAGTTTGCAGCAAATCAAACAAACACACAAACATACATATAAACCAATTATGCAACATGCATTGTTCATTAGCCATTACATATCAAACGAGACAAACTTGTCGGACACAAGTTGGATAGGAGGATATCCGACTTGGTCGACGACGAATACAGACTCGATACAATAAAAGACCGTACAAAATACATCGATAATGAAGACAAGTTACAGACACCAAAATATGCATCAACAAACTCCCCCTTGTCTGTTACTGTCTTCGGTCTTCAATCTTCTGTCTTTAGTGTTTCAGCGTCCAGGTGCTTCCAGCATGAATTCCTCGGTAAAAGCAGTAACAAGCGATGCGCTGAAATCGCAACGCTTGATGCGCATCCTTGTCATCATAGAATATATCATGCCGGAACAGCTTGCTGATGTCGTTCTCTGACATATTCACGATCCACATCGGATCTAGCATCCGAAAGTTTTCATGATCACTATTAAACACAATCACCGCTTCATGCGTATCCGGATCGTAACACTATAACCTCATATCATCAAGAAAGTTCTGTTTCGTCGGCATCAAAGGAATCTTGTCCATGACTTTCGCGGGCTGATAAACGAGCTTGTATCACGCCGTATTGGTCGATGGATCCAAGGTGAGCTTAATTTGTTGATAGATAGGGAACTGAGGCTTGAACAACTCGTTTTTCCAGCCTGTCCTTTTGTTGAACTTTATTTTGCGAGCGAACAATGTAGCTCCTTCGAAGTTTGAACGATTAACAAGCTCAAGCTTCGTCAAAGCTGCAACGTCGTAAAATGGTAAGGACAAAATGCTCAGAAGTGAACGGAAATATTGAATACCAAATTCACGCTTGATGGCAACGCAGTGAATTTCCTTGACGAACATCCAACTTAGAATCCTTCCATGAGGCTTGACCTTTTCAAACTGTAGAAAATCAACTTGTGCTTCCGGCGGTGTAGGCTTTTCAACCTTTGACAAGAAATGTTTTCTCCATTCCTCGAATGAATCAGTAGGATTATCAGACGACTCCCGATTCTTTAATTGTTCATCAATGTCTTCCTGATTCTCTTTCATCCATTCTTCATCAAATGGATCAAACTGCATTCCGTCGGCACGAACATAAGTTGTTTTGTTAGTTTCCCCTTCAAACACAATCTCTTCAATGTTTTCAACATCTGCAGTTTCTGGTTCAACTGGCATTTTATCAATTTCAGCGTCATCGACTTCTTTCATCGCATTCAAAGCTAACAACTGCTCATGCGATATATCGGAAACAATCTCTCCCTCTTCTAGAATTTCTCCAGTGATAGGATGAACAGCCTGCAAAGCAAGATCAGCTGTACTAGGAACAGAAGATGTACCAGGCAACGAGCTTTCAATGACTGAACTGCTTTCAAGCTGTTGTACTTCTTCAATGGTTCCACTGGAGGTTCCTTGAGCAGATTCAAGTTGCGCAGGCTTGAAGATAACGAGTTTAGAAGAGGTAGTTGCTGGCGGTTGTTCTGAAGTGGCAGAAGTGTCGGGGTTCCCTTGATCTTCAGGATTATCATCCTTTTTCTTCAACACTTCTTGTTGCTCCCACAGAATATTGACCCGCTTTCTAACAAACTCAGCGCCTTCAATTATTTTCTTGACCCCATCAGCTATAGTGGTGTTTCGAGAGTCGTACCACTCTTTCATATAATCATGCCTTTCTTTGAGGGACTCAGCCAACTTCTGAAGTTCAGAGTTGCTTTCTTTCATGCGATTCATTTCTATCCAACGAGTATTATCCACCGCACGCATCTGTTGCAACTGTCTCTCTCTTTCTTCGTCAGCATCTTTCAAACGAGCATTTTTAGCTTTTAATTGCTCTATTTCTGCCTGTTGGCGAGTGATCTCTGCTGCTTGTCGCCTAATAGAGGAATTTAACGTGTTAATTTCCAACTGTTGCTTGATCGAGTCTGCTCTAGTGGCTTGTATCACTTCAGTATGCCTGTTAATATGACCTGCAGCAGCTTGAAGTTAAGAAAATTAGAAGTCTACCTTTTCGTCTTGATTCATCTGAGAAAAGATAGTCTGTCTGCGCTCTGCGGTCGGCTGCGATGTAGTTGCACGTATGGTAGATGCAATAGAGCGAGTAGGTGCCTGTAGAGTCACTGTAGGAGTTTCAGGAGTTGAACTCACTACAGGAGCTGGTTCTGTAGACCTTGGAGGAGATGGAACCATTTCAGAAGCTTCAGTGGCCGTGAATCCAAGGTTTGGATCCATTTCCGCTTCTTGTGAAGGCTCTTGAGGAACGGATTATTGTACAGACGAAGAACCAATGTTCTTTCTTGCTTTCTTCTTTCGTTTGACAACCGTTTGCTTCTTCTTTAAGCGTTCCGCTTCGGTATCCGAAGGAATGTATTCAGGGTCATTTTCTTGCCTAATCCTCCTGATCCGTTTTACACCACGTTCATCGAAGTAAACTTCGTATCCGGGCTCAGGTGGATTGTCATCAGATTTAGTATCCTCCTCGTCATTACCAGCTGAAGTGCCACCAGCTGCACCAGCAGACGATGCACCAGCAGTAGACGCACCAACGACGCCAGCACCTACATCACCACCATCACCAGCATCCTCATCATCACTATCACTGTCAGACGAACCTGAATCCTCTGGACCAAACTTTTCTAGCATCCTTTTCTTTAACTCCGGCTCTTCGTTATCAGATTGGCTGTCATCATGACGCCATTTGTCATCTGCAGGAGCAATGTAGTCTGGTTTTCCAAGAGCACCGATTAACTTCCTAGGCGGCTTACTTTCTGTGTATCTCTTTGCTGCAAGGCTCTTGCATATCCTCAAAGATTGCAAGATCATAGATTCTATCTTCAGGATGTCGTCGTCGGCTTTTGGAAGATTAGGATGCTGGACGTTCATGATCATTTGAAGAAACCAAGGATACATCCAGAATTTGTTCCCAGATGTTCGAATACTAGTTCTCGTCATGTTTTCCTTCATGTTGGCAAAGACATACTTTGAGATGCTAAATGGTTTGTTAAGCACCAATGCCACCATGAGACCAACAAGATCATTGCTTGCCATGTCATATCCTGCACGTCTGTTGCTGATACAGTGAATAAGTACGTGCAAGAGGAACTTGTAACGCATCGGCAAATCTCCCTTGATGATTTGAGAACTGAAGATGTCACCAATACACTTCATCCATAATAAACAGCCACAAGTACACATGATTGGAATAGAGGACGGAGCATTCGGATCGTCTTGCAGCTCTAAGACAGTGTTCAATATTTCTAGTGAGACAATCACATTCAGATCATTCACTTGCCCTTGAATGACTTCAGTACCATCAATTTGCACAACGCTTGCAGTATTCCAGAAAGCTTTAACGAGCGACTTGTAAACAAGAGTTGAAAAGGTAACAACTTTATGTATCCGCGACTCCCTAATCCACCGCGTAATCTCTTTCAGTTCAGTGATCTTTTCTTCCGAATCAAGATAGGCAATCTGGTTGTGACGCTTTTCGGACATCACTTCTTCTTCTGATTTGTTTTCTTTCTTAGTCGGGGCCTTACGTTTTCTCTCTTTCGGTGCCATCTGTATTGCAAAAACATCCACAATAAGTCATAATGGTATAAGATGTGCATTAGACATATGGCTATGTAAGTTCAAGTGTCAAATGGACATTTAACATATGATTACACATCTTCTGTGAAAGGCACCAAACTTAGAAAATTTCTAAGTCCTGGACGACGAAACTTCAATATTTCGACGAAACTCCCTTCATTACGATGAAACTCCCTTGGTCAAACCAAGTCAGAGTTGACCATTGACCAGTGGGGTTTCGTCGACTGGCTTTCGACGGAAGTTGTTCCAATTTAAAGAGGTTTCGTCACAAGGGGTTTCGTCGTCAATCAGTTTGAAGAAACTTAGTTTCGTTGTCACAGAGGGTTTCGTCACAGGTTAGGGTTTCGTCAATTTGGGGGTTTTCAAACCAAAGGGGTTTCGCCGATAGGCGGTTAACAGATTGTTGATTCACAAACACACCAACATTTGACACTTTGATTTTGCCCAAACAAACCGAAAACAACCTCATATGCAAAACCGACATGATGTTGGACCGAAACCCACCCAAAATGGTTTAACATTCAAACAAATATCATCCCCTGTTTATGTTATCCAAAACCCAACCCAAATCAAAGATCAAATCAACATATAAACACTTATTAACAGATTTTATCAACAAACAAGCACAATAAGCAACGGTTCATATGCATAAATCGAAAAAGAATGGTCTCCGAGGGTTTGCCGAACAATCAGATAAAACACATGGTTTCCAAAGGTTCAGAACATGAAGATAAGCATTTTGTATACCTTAGATGTTTGAAAATTTTGATAAAAACAAAGGGTTTTGAGAGTTGGAGTCGGTGAAAGAAAGTATGAGTGGTATGGGGGTATGGAGTGTTAGGGAAGATAAATAGTCAAGTGGGTTTGAAAAAGATGACATCTCTGAACACTGGGTCCCTTTATATACCCACTCAATCAGCGAAACTCTATCCTTGATGAAACCTCATGTGGGCTCGACGAAACTCTTGTTTGGGCTTAGTTTGGGATTGAACAGTTAGCCCATGACGAAAGGTTAAAGGGCCCAGGGGAGTTTCGTCGTGACCTCGACGAAACAAGGAGTTTCCTCGTGAGCCAAATTAAATTTTGATCATTTTGACCAAGTTGAAAAACAGTTGACTTTGACCATGAACTTTCGTCGACATTTAGGAGTTTCGTCGACATAAAGGAGTTTCGTCGACCCTTTTTCTCAAAATTCACTAAGTCTTTGAAACCTTGCATACTTTTGAAAGATTTTGTTTATTTGAACAAATTTCCATTTTGATTGAGTTTACCAAATGCAAGGACATTTTATGAAGTAGGTTTCAGGCTTTCGGCAGAAAACACCAAGTTACAACTTCGGCTAATTCAAAAATGAACTTTACAACTACACTAAAATAGAATTTAACTAATCGAAAAAACTATAAAAAGCAATAAACAACTGTACAAAAGGAATCTTTTTGCGAATTTCAAGGAAAAGGAATCATACCAGCTTACGGTCTTAGTCAACATGATTTTTGTTCGGTTTAAAGCTCTGGATAAGTATACTACCACGATTATCGGTATTGTTGTCCACATAAGCTCAAGCTGATCAGATGTAATCATAATTAGGAGATACGATTTACGGTAAGGATTATACTTACAAGTCGATGTTCATCCACTCACGACACATTCCCGTATCAAGGTATGCACGAGAGTTCATCTTACCGGTGAGTATACCGTTTATCATCTGTTTGACTGTATAAAGGAATGTGAGATACTCACTTATTTTGATTGAAAACAAGCCCTATGTGATAGAATCACTTATTGATGAGGAACTTGATTTTCATATGCATGAGGGCACAAGAGCAAGTCCGTGAACAGGTCAGTACATCGTACAGCAAAGAGACGAACTTGACTCCCGGATAAATGTGATATATTGTCACTTATTTTGATTGGACATGTGATTGTTGATCACTTAATGAGGTCGAATGCAATATGTACACGTATGTATAGTATCATGGAAGATCTAGACTTCGTCTCCGTTATTTTTTGGTAAAAGATACAACCATGATACCCAGATGATAAGAAGCATAAAGACCGAATATCTCAGAACCTCGGCAATCTATCAAACGAAATTTCGGTACCAAGACCATATGCCAATGAATGGTTCCCACCTGACTTGAAGTCTGTTAGGTTTGTATCATCCTGCACATTTTAATCTGATTGTGAGCCTACCGATACATCGTTAGTAGAGATACTTATCATTTCTCAATTTTTGTTTTTCATTTTGAACATGTTGACCGACCACACCAATGAATATCATCATCTTCCTTAATCCAAGAAACTCATTTTTGGTTTTCTAATTTTTTTGATTTTTTTTGCTTTTCTATTTTTTTTGAAATTTTCAAACGTAAAGACAGAAAGCAAAGACATATTTTTGGATTTTTGATTTTTCAAATGTTTTTGTATTTTCTTGAATTTACTCCCCCTAAAATGCTAAAAGGTTACGAAATTGAAAATCTTTTTGTATTTTTAGAGTTTTTAAGAAAATATTTACAAAAACGATTAGCTAAAGAAGTTTTACTCGGGTATCACCTTAATGCCATTGACCAAAAGTAGATAATCAAAACGTGATTTATCAAAAGCTTTTGTGAACAGGTCGGCACGTTGGCGATCGGTGTGAACTTTAACAACATCGATTAATCTTTTGTCAAAACAATCACGTATGAAGTGATATTTAATTTCGATGTGTTTGGTCTTGGAATGCTGCACAGGATTTCTAGTGATCTGTAAGGCAGCATTGTTATCAACAGAAATAGGAGTAGATAGGAATTCAAAACCGAAGTCGCGCATTTGTTGTTGTATCCAAAGAACTTGGGAGCAACAACTAGAGGCAGCAATGTATTCTGCTTCACAGGTTGAGGTAGCAACACAGGTTTGCTTCTTGCACTGCCACGTGACCAGTCGATTTCCTAAGAATTGACATCCCGCTGTTGTTGACTTGCCATCAATTTTGTAACCACCAAAATCAGAATCACTGAATGCGATCAAATCAAAGCTATCATCCCTAGGGTACCATAGACCGGTGTCTGGGCAACCCTTCAAATAGCGAAAAATCCTCTTAACAGCTGCTAGATGAGAGGCCTTCGGGTTGGCTTAATATCTTGCAAGCAGGCACGTCGGATACATGATGTCGGACCTTGAGGCTGTGAGATACATGAGAGATCCGATCATAGCGTGATAGTATGAAGAGTTAATGCTTTCACCCTTCAGATCCGGAGTAATCCCGTGATTCTGCGGAAGTGGGGTACCAATGGGCGTTGCTTCAGACATCTGGAACCGGCTCAAGATGTCACCAACATATTTAGTCTGATGGATGAATATCCCAGACTCGGTTTGTTGAACTTGTAGGCCTAAGAAGAAAGTCATTTCCCCCATTGCGCTCATCTCAAATTTTTCTTGCATCACACGCTTGAATGGCCTGCACAAAGAATCATTAGTTGAACCAAAAATTATATCATCAACGTATACCTGTGCCAACAGAAGATCTCCATCCTGTTCCTTGATGAAGAGAGTGCAGTCAATAACACCTCGCCGAAAACCATTCTCCAATAGATAGTTGGATAAGGTTGCATACCAAGCCCTAGGTTCTTGATGTAGACCATAAAGAGCTTTGTTGAGCAACCAAACCCGATCTAGATGAATAGGATCTTCAAAACCCGGAGGTTGTTTGACGTACACTCTTCTTCAACCACACCGTGTAAGAAAGCATTTTTGACGTCCATCTGGTAAGCTTTGAATCCTTTAAATGAAGCATAAGCTAGAAAGATCCGAATAGCTTCCAGACGTGCAACAGGTGCATAAACTTCATTGTAGTCAATGCCTTCAATCTGACGAAATCCTTGAACAACCAATCTCGCCTTGTTCCGAATGACTACTCCACGATCGTCCTTCTTGCATTTGAAAACCAAACGTGTGCCAATTTTCTTGTAGTTCTTCGACCTTTCAACAAGCTTCCAAACACCTAGCTTTTGAAATTGCTGCAGTTCATCCTGCATGGCTTCAACCCAAGAATTATCCTTTAAGGCTTCTTTCCAAGACTTCGGTTCTTCTTGTGAAATGTAACACGCGAAGGACCAATCATTTTGAAGGCCAGATTCTCTAATGGCTGAATAAAAACCAGCATTCTGGTTGTTTCTCAGCTGATTACACGTCTGCACCCCGCTATAGACATCTCCAATAATATTCTGTTGCGGATGGGTATCATGAATTCTTGATTCAGGAACATCAGGGACACGAGTATTGATACCCAAATTGTTAAGATTAAGATCAACAACCAACTCTACACCAGGTATCGACGTAGAAGTGGATGCATTCCCTTCCGTAGAGTCTACATTCTGCACATGAGTAGTTGCTTCAGAAGCACCTTGAACAGGAGCAACCGGAGCTGAAGTGCCTTCATTTGCATCATGGTATTCATCATCTTCCGATGACTCATTGTAATCAGCAACATATTCAAATACCTCATTTTGTACCGTGTTGTTAACCAAATTAGAACCTTGGTGGTTAACAATAATTGGTCTAACCAATGGCGAGTCAGCAGCATTGTCACTTTCGAATAGCATTTGAGTAGCTGCAGATGCTTCGTCAAAGGTTAGCAGATTAAAGGAGTCGAATAGCCCATCGTAATCAAACATCCAAGGATCACCCGGAGCTCTAACAGGATTTGTATACCTTTGAACCCTTACTTCACTCCATAGCTCAATCTTTTTAATTGCCAGATTCCATACGCGAAAATTCGGAGTAGCATATCCAAGGAAGAAACCCTCAATAGCTTTCGCACCAAACTTTCCATCCAGCTCAATCATAGTGCATGGAGCGCCAAAAGGTTCTAGGTAAGAAAGATCCGGTTTCCTTTTCTGCAGAAGTTCGAAACAAGTCTTGCATGCCTTTTAACTGTGAGAACTCTGTTTAACGTGTAGCAAGCAGTCGACACAGCTTCCCCCCAGAACTGAACAGGAAGCTTCGACTCTACCAACATAGTTCTTGCAGTTTCAATTATCGTTTGATTCTTCCTCTCAGCGACACCATTTTGTTGTGGAGTGTAGCGAGAACTGTATTCATGAAGAATGCCCTTGGAAGTACAGAACTCATCCATCACATAGTTTTTAACTCAGTTCCATTGTCGCTTCTAATCCTCTTCACTTTCAACGTGTACAAATTTTCAAGCATTGTAAGAAGATCCTTGAGGATTCCAGGAGTTTCACTCTTGTGTGCCATAAAAGCTACCCAAGAAAATCTAGAATAGGCATAAGTAACTACCAGACAATAAGCATCCCCAAAGGTTGTCTTGTGTTTCATAGGTCCAAAGAGGTCCATATGAAGACGTTCGAGAGGCATGCTAACAGTGTTGATTTTCTTAAGCGGGTGAGACTTCTTCGTTTGCTTCCCTTTTTGGCACGAAACACATATATCTTATAGATGAAAACTTCTCATAGGCACACCATTCACAAGGTTGTTTTTCACCAAATGATTCATTTTCCTTAAGTGAATGTGCCCCATTCGTCTGTGCCAAGATATAGACTCCTTCTCTGTTGCTTTCGAGACAAAACATGCGACTTGTGCAGATGTCGTAATCGCTTGGCTCATATCAAGAATATAAAGATTGTCACACCCCCAAAATCCACCTGCGGATTATCACCACTTGGAGGCATGACTGACCAGGATCAAGCCACCAATCATATTGAACAAGCATGTAAGTAATATATAAAATCCAACACAATACAATTGGTGTCTAAACGAAACGTAGTTTAAGTTGTAAGAATAAAGTTTAAAACCAAGTCATAAGTTTAAACGTTTCAAATGTTTAACATGGCACACAGCTGTGCATGTCCCACAACGACTCTTCCCACTACAATGCAAGCTCCATAGATACCTAATGACCTGCAAGGCATGTAACAACGAGTCAACAACAAAGTTGAGCGAGTTCACAGTTGGTTGTTTAGTTATAGCATTAGTTTCGTAAATCATATGTTCGTTTTGTAAACCATGTATCGTATTATTTCATATCGCGGTCTCCCAGACATGTTTGCGAAGATTAGTGGGGGCTTCCCATGTTGTATCGTATTAATCCATATCGCGGTTTCCCAAACATGTTTGCGAAGATTAGTGGGGGCTTCCCATGTTGTATGTTACTAGACTAGTCGTATCCGTACGTGCCCTTCTTGACCCAAGGACCGTAGCAAGTATGAGTGTACGTAGGTTTTACGTACGTGCCCTTCAATCCGAGGACAGTAGTAAGTACGAGTGTACGTAGGTTTTACGTACGTGCCCTTCAATCCGAGGACAGTGAAAAGTAATTTAATAGAAATGATAGTACGAGTAGTTATTCAATCCCATTCCCAACCCACCGGGAATCCCATGCCTTAGGAGTGTGAACTCACCTTGGTTTGCTCGGTATGACTAGTTACTTGTTTAACAGCTGATCAAACACGTCCTATCATGGTTACCGATAACAATCAGTTTCAAGTGCACATAATCCACATGTTTCACATACAACAAGTCATGTATTCCTTATTCACTTATCACATAGTCAAGATACATGTAGCACACCCGTGAAGTTCAAGTCATAACAGTAAATCAAATAGTCTCTAGTGTATACTTAGCTCATAAGCAAATTCGTCACATTAATTTATATATATAATTCATGCACAGCTCATTCGTTGACACCCGAAAATTTGCAATCGTACAAACCAGTGATCCAGCTTTTGACTCGTGCGACCCAATGTATTGCTTACATTGTGTGCGTGTCCCAATATTGTATTAACATTATGTGTGTGGCCCAATATTTTATTAACACCCACAATTTAACTAGATAACACAACCCACTAGACAGGCCCGATCAATTCAGCGTGCGTATGTGTATCTGGGCTCGGTGTGCAGGCCATATTCCGTTCGTATTACCCGGCCCATTTAACATACCAGCCCAAGTAGTAAGTGGTTCGTTATTGTTACCCAGCCCAAATTGTTAAGCATTTACAATTTCATGTAACATACTAATCATACCAGTTATCATTCCTTTTTGGATCAAGTTTCTTATTGTTATTACTTAACAAGACGTTGCACAGTTTCAAATACATGCCAACGATCTCAACAATCATTAATAACCAATCACGATTAACAACCATCTAAATAATACCCTAAATCAAAACATAATATAATCGATTTCATACAAACAGTTTCCTCATGTTACAAATCTAAATTAAACAATATCAATTGTCTCGATTATTACAGTAAGCACATGGCACATGGCAACCACCAATCACAAGTTCCAATCATCATTCTCAATCAGTTTCATTCACCCAAACTTTCATGCACATCCTAATATTTATAATCATAAATTCTGCTCATGGTAATCACCAATATTTTCTTTATAAACAACCCTATATTATCGACATTAGGGTCAAATCATAAAGTCAGTTTTTATTACTTATTGTTTCATCATGATCGATCAACATTAACATGTATCCTAATCATCGATTAATATCTTATATAATTTCTGAATTCGTGGCGCCCTTTATCATCAAAGCCGATACATAACAATCCTTGCTACCACACCACACCAATCGTATATCATGTAATGGAATCATGTTACCACTACCAGTTTGTAATTTCACACATAGTCAAGTATCAAAAACAAAATCAAAACAATCATAAATCATACTAACCTTGAAATCGTGTGAAATCATAAACGCTAGAACGAGGGAGGGGTAGTTCTTCGAGAGACCATAGCGGTTGCCGTTCAAGAATGAGAATTAGGGTTTGGATATCTTGGGCGTACATGTATGTTGTGAGCGTATGGGAGCCACACATGAACGTGGGTATGTAATGAAGCCAATGTGTGTTGGGCTCGGTTTGGGCTAGAGGAGAACTGGGCTTATAAAAACCCACAAAGTAAGAGAAGTGTGCGGCCGGTGCGAGAGTGTGCGACCCGATATAGCGTGCGGTTAATTGTCGTGAAACATAACTACTGGTAACTTTTATTTGCTTAATTACGTTATCAAATATGACCACATATTACGTAAGTACATATAATGAACGCACGATGAAACAAAAATGGAAGTGATACGCTCATGAAGAACATCGGAAATCCGAGTTGTCACATCATCCCCAACTTGAAAGAAATTTCGTCCCGAAATTTAGCATGCGGTTACTGAGGAAGCTAGTTAAGTTTGCATGGTTTACTGGTTTTCCTGGGGTGTCACATCATCCCCCCGTTGATTTGGAATTTCGTCCCGAAATTCCACAGTAGCTTCAGCCTCAGTAGTAGTTGCATTGTTCTCGAACAACTGGGGATACTTGAGTTTCATTTGGTCTTCTCGTTCCCAGGTGAACTCTGGGCCACGACGGGAGTTCCAACGAACTCGAACAAGAGGTATTCTGGTGTGCTTGAGGACCTTAACGTCTCGATCTGTGATTTCAACTGGTTCCTCGACGAATCGCAACTGATCGTCGATTGTGAGCTCCTTCAAAGGAACTATAAGGGTCTCATCTGACAGACACTTCTTCAGATTCGACACGTGAAAAACGTTGTGAACTGCACTTAGTTCTGCGGGTAGGTTTAGTTTGTAGGCCACTTTGCCTATCTTCTCAATGATTTCAAATGGTCCGATATAACGCGGGTTAAGTTTACCTCGTTTGCCAAAGCGAACTACACCTTTCCAAGGTGAGACTTTGAGTAGCACTCGATCCCCAACCTGGAACTCGAGTGGTTTCCTGCGCTTATCAGCGTAGCTTTTCTGACGGTCACGAGCTGCCGCCATTTGTTGTCGTATCTGAGCAATCCTTTCTATAGTATCAACTACGAGTTCTGGGCCAGTGATTTGGCTGTCGCCAACTTCTGCCCAGCAAAGAGGTGATCGGCACTTACGCCCGTACAGTGCCTCAAACGGAGTGGCTTGAATGCTAGTGTGGTAACTGTTATTGTACGAAAACTCCACTAGAGGGAGATGTTTTTCCCAGCCGTTGCCAAAATCGATTACACATGCACGAAGCATGTCTTATAGAGTTTGGATGGTGCGTTCAGACTGCCCATCCATTTGCGGGTGATAAGCTGTGCTCATGTCTAAACAAGAGCCAAAATATTTGTGCATTGCTTGCCACAGTTCTGAAGTAAAACGTGCATCACGATCAGAGATAATAGAGGTCGGCACTCCGTGCCTCGAAACCACTTCCTTAAGATAAACGTCTGCTAGAGTGGAGAACTTATCCGTTTCCTTGATAGCCAAAAAGTGTGCAGACTTTGTGAGTCGATCCACGATCACCCAAATAGTATCATTTCCACGTTGAGATCTAGGCAGGCCAGTAACGAAATCCATGGAAATTTGTTCCCATTTCCATTGTGGTATCTCTGGTTGTTGGAGTAGGCCCGATGGTTTCTGATATTCAGTCTTGACTCTCGCACAAGTCAAACATTTGCTAACGTAAGTTGCTATGTGAGCTTTCATGCTAGGCCACCAATACTTAGTTCTGAGACCGTGGTACCCAGATGCGTCCTGTTACGTAGTAGGCGCCGTCTCCCTTTTGTTCTAACCGTTGCCTTGAGCCGCGTAGGGCTTCAGCCCTGACGTTTTCTGGTTTCAATGCTTCTACCTGAGCATCTCGTATCTGTGCAGGAAGACTAGATTGGATAGTGAGTTGTAAAGCACGTACACGTCTAGGTGTAGTATCTTTTCGACTGAGGGCGTCGGCCACAACATTGGCTTTGCCCGGATGGTACTTGATTGCACATTCGTAATCATTCAATAGCTCGACCCATCGACGTTGTCGCATGTTCAACTCCTTTTGCTTGAAGATATGCTCGAGACTCCTGTGATCGGTGTAGATGGTGCACTTGGTACCGTACAGATAATGTCTCCATATCTTAAGTGTGAAAACAACAGCTCCCAGCTCCAAATCATGTGTGGCGTAATTCCTTTCGTGAATCTTATGTTGGCGCGAGGCGTAAGCAATGACTTTATCCCGTTGCATCAATACACAACCAAGACCCTGAATTGACGCGTCACAATAAACCACGAAATCGTCTGTGCCCTCTGGCAATGAAAGAATAGGTGCGCTACAAAGTCTATTCTTTAAATGTTGGAACGCTGATTCTTGAGCATCACCCCAACGATAGGTGACACCCTTCTGAGTTAGTAGCGTAAGCGGCTGTGCAATCTTTGAGAAGTCTTTGATGAACCTTCTGTAATAACCTGCCAAACCCAAGAATTGGTGGGTTTCTTTTGGTGTATGAGGTGCAGGCCAGTTCTTAATCGAGTCGACCTTGGATGGATCAATGTGTATCCCATCCTTGTTTACCACGTGGCCTAGAAAGTGGACTTCACGAAGCCAAAAGTCGCATTTCGAAAACTTAGCGTACGACTGTTATGTTCGGAGGAGTTCCAAAATAAGCCGTAGATGGTGCTCGTGTTCCTCCTGACTCTTCGAATAGATCAGGATGTCGTCGATGAAAACAATGACGAACTTGTCCAGGTAAGGCTTGCACACTCTGTTCATAAGATCCATAAAGATTGCGGGTGCGTTTGTTAACCCGAATGGCATGACCAGAAACTCGTAGTGGCCGTAGCGAGTTCCGAATGCTGTTTTAGAGATGTCCTCGTCCCGGACTCTCAGTTGATGGTAACCTGAGCTCAGATCAATCTTTGAGTAGTAGCTCGACCCTTGCAACTGGTCGAATAAGTCATCAATGCGTGGAAGAGGATAGCGGTTCTTCACGGTCACTTTGTTTAATTCACGGTAATCTATGCACATGCGGAAGGTAGCGTCTTTCTTCTTCACAAATAATACTAGAGCTCCCCAGGGTGAAGAGCTAGGACGAATGAAACCCTTATCCAAGAGTTCTTGCAATTGCGTGAACAACTCATCAAGTTCTAATGGAGCTAAACGATATGGTGCTCGAGCTATGGGCGCTGCTCCAGGAGCCAGCTCAATTTGAAATTCAACCTGACGATGAGGCGGAAGGCCAGGTAAATCCTCAGGAAACACTTGAGGAAAGTCGCGTACAACTGGAATATCCTCTATCTTCTTCTCTTTCGTTGGTGCATTACTAACGAGTGCTAAAATAACAATGTGGCCCTTTCGCAACCACTTCTGGGCCTTAAGAAAGGAGATGATACCCACAACAGCACCACTCTTGTCGCCTTGAATCACGAGAGGTTCTTTACCAGAACAGGGAATACGAACAATCTTCTCTTTGCAAAGGATATCTGCTTGCTGTTGGGATAACCAATCCATCCCAATGACGATGTCGAAACTACCCAAAACTATAGGAATGAGATCGATAGAGAAAGTCTGACCAGCTAAGATGAGATTACAACCCTTAACTATGTGTGTGGCTTCTAGGCTTTTACCGTTTGCTAACTCTACGGCATGCTTGGTGTTCAAAAGTGTTGGTGTGTGTTTAAGCTTTTGACTAACTTTTAGAGACACATAACTGGTATCGGCACCCGAATCAAATAAAACAGTAACATAAAAGTCGTCGAGAAGAAACTTACCCATCACCACGTTAGGATCATTCCTTGCGTCACCCTGACCAATCATGAACGCTCGACCCTTGGCACCATTGCCGTCGTTATTACCCCCGTTGTTATTCCCGTTGCCCTGATTATTGTTGTTGTTCTGATTCTGGTTTAACTGGGGGCATTTCCGCTTGAAGTGCCCTTCAGCACCACACTGAAAACATCCCCTGTTGCCCCGCTGTTGCTGCTGCTGGTTCTGTGGAGCTGGTGGTTGTTGTTGATGGTTCCGATTTGCAGGTCGTGAGCTCCTGCAATCCTTAGCTTCATGACCCACCTTGAGACACCTCTGACAACGACCCTTGTTGCACTGACCATTGTGGTGTCTGTTGCATTTATTGCACTTCGGGAGGTTTCCTCGATATCCACCCTGCCCTTGACTACCAGAAGATTGCTGACCAGGACTCTGGTAGTCATCGATCTTTCGCTGCTGGGCCTGGGACTGAACTGTAGTCGAACCCTTGCTGGAGGCTCCATCCCATTTTCGTTTGTTGTCACTGGGAGTAGTAGAAGTAGTAGTAGCAGTAACACCTATTCGCGTAGGCAGCCTGTTCTGTTCCACTGCCTGGTCTGTGAGACGATGAGCAAGACGAGTAACATCCTGGATGGTAGTAAGGTTAGCAGTAGTTACATGGCTTTGAATATCTGGTACTAAACCTTTGAGGTACAGCTCGATGCGTTTGATGGGAGGATCCACCATAGTTGGACATAACACTGCCAGTTCATTGGATCGTTTCGTATACGCCTCTATCTCTGACCCCGTCATCTTCAGGTTAAAGAACTCTACTTCCAGCTTGTGGATGTCATCACGATTACAATATTCACGTTTGATCAGTTCCTTGAAGTCGTTCCATGGGGTGGCGTTTACAGCTGCCAGCCCTAACATTTGAACTTGCGCGTTCCACCAAGTCAACGCAGCACCTTCGAGAGTACCAGTGGCATACTTCACCCTACGAGCCTCAGGGCATTTACACATTTCGAAGACCGATTTGAGCTTCTCGAACTAGTGGAGTCCAACGGCCCTTTAGTGCCACTAAAAATACTAGGACGACAGTCCATAAAAGTCTTGAACGTGCACACAGGTGGCTGAGCATTCTGACCTCCTGCCTGGGCAGCTGCGAGTGCTGTAGTAACTTGTTCAGTGATCAAAGCCACCAACTGGGCTTGAGTTAGGTTAACGCGTCCACTCATGATCTTCGTATCAAAGGAAAACATGAGTGAGAGAGGTTCGCGAAAGTGCGATGACAGAAGAGAGTAAGCACACATGTGTTTTCAATCAATAGTTGTTACGTTTATCTAAGCATACCACGAGCAAAGTTCTATGTAACTAGCAAGTAGGCAATATAAACATAAATCATATCACCTATAGTGTTGAGTCTTGCACGTGGAGCGAAGCGTCGTTGTGGATTGTTGAGCGCTGTTCAGGTTATAGTCTGGTTTTAACAAAAAGAATTTTTCCCTTATTAAAACCAAGTTCACTATAACCAATGGCTCTGATACCAATCTGTCACACCCCCAAAATCCACCTGCGGATTATCACCGCTTGGAGGCGTGACTGACCAGGATCAAGCCACCAATCATATTGAACAAGCATGTAAGTAATATATAAAATCCAACACAATACAATTGGTGTCTAAACAAAACGTAGTTTAAGCTGTAAGCGGAAGCATAATGTTTAAAACTAAGTCATAAGTTTAAACGTTTCAAATGTTTAACATGGCACACAGTTGTCCATGTCCCACAACGACTCTTCCCACTCCAATGCAAGCTCCATAGATATCTAACGACCTGCAAGGCATGTAACAATGAGTCAACAACAAAGTTGAGCGAGTTCACAGTTGTTGTTTAGTTATAGCATTAGTTTCGTAAATCATATGTTCGTTTTGTAAACCATGTATCATATTATTTCGTATCGCGGTCTCCCAGACATGTTTGCGAAGATTAGTGGGGGCTTCCCATGTTGTATCATATTAATCCGTATCGCGGTTTCCCAAACACGTTTGCGAAGATTAGTGGGGGCTTCCCAGGTTGTATGTTACTAGACTAGTCGTATCCGTACGTGCCCTTCTTGATCCAAGGACCGTAGCAAGTATGAGTGTACGTAGGTTTTACGTACGTGCCCTTCAATCCGAGGACAGTAGTAAGTACGAGTGTACGTAGGTTTTACGTACGTGCCCTTCAATCCGAGGACAGTGAAAAGTAATTTAATAGAAATGATAGTACGAGTAGTTATTCAATCCCATTCCCAACCCACCGGGAATCCCATGCCTTAGGAGTGTGAACTCACCTTGGTTTGCTCGGTATGACTAGTTACTTGTTTAACAGTTGATCAAACACGTCCTATCATGGTTACCGATAACAATCAGTTTCAAGTGCACATAATCCACATGTTTCACATACAACAAGTCATGTATTCCTTATTCACTTATCACATAGTCAAGATACATGTAGCACACCCGTGAAGTTCAAGTCATAACAGTAAATCAAATAGTCTCTAGTGTATACTTAGCTCATAAGCCAATTCATCACATTAATTTATATATATAATTCATGCACAGCTCATTCGTTGACACCCAAAAATTTGCAATCGTACAAACCAGTGATCCAGCTTTTGACTCGTGCGGCCCAATGTATTGCTTACATTGTATGCGTGTCCCAATATTGTATTAACATTATGTGTGTGGCCCAATATTTTATTAACACCCACAATTTAACTAGATAACACAGCCCACTAGACAGGCCCAATCAATTCAGCGCGCGTATGTGTATCTGGGCTCGGTGTGCAGCCCATATTGCGTTCGTATTACCCGGCCCATTTAACATACCAGCCCAAGTAGTAAGTGGTTCGATATTGTTACCCAGCCCAAATTGTTAAGCATTTACAATTTCATGTAACATACTAATCATACCAGTTGTCATTCCTTTTTGGATCAAGTTTCTTATTGTTATTACTTAACAAGACATTGCACAGTTTCAAATACATGCCAACGATCTCAACAATCATTAATAACCAATCACGATTAACAACCATCTAAATAATACCCTAAATCAAAACATAATATAATCGATTTCATACAAACAGTTTCCTCATGTTACAAATCTAAATTAAACAATATCAATTGTCTTGATTATTACATGGCACATGGCAACCACCAATCACAAGTTCCAATCATCATTCTCAAACAGTTTCATTCACCCTAACTTTCATGCACATCCTAATATTTATAATCATAAATTCTGCTCATGGTAATCACCAATATTTTCTTTATAAACAACCCTATATTATCGACATTAGGATCAAATCATAAAGTAAATTTTTATTACTTATTGTTTCATCATGCTCGATCAACATTAACATGTATCCTAATCATCGATTAATATCTTATATAATTTCTGAATTCGTGGCGCCCTTTATCATCAAAGCCGATACATAACAATCCTTGTTACCACACCATACCAATCGTATATCATGTAATGGAATCATGTTACCACTACCAGTTTGTAATTTCACACATAGTCAAGTATCAATAACAAAATCAAAACAATCATAAATCATACTAACCTTGAAATCGTGTGAAATCAGAAACGCTAGAACGAGGGAGGGGTAGTTCTTCGAGAGACCATAGGGGTTGCCGTTCAAGAATGAGAATTAGGGTTTGGATATCTTGGGCGTACATGTATGTTGTGAGCGTATGGGAGCCACACATGAATGTGGGTATGTAATGAAGCCAATGTGTGTTGGGCTCGGTTTGGGCTATAGGAGAACTGGGCTTATAAAAACTCACAAAGTAAGAGAAGTGTGCGGCCGGTGCGAGAGTGTGCGACCCGATATAGCGTGCGGTTAATTGTTGTGAAACATAACTACTGGTAACTTTTATTTGCTTAATTACGTTATCGAATATGACCACACCTTACGTAAGTACATATAATGAACGCACGATGAAACGAAAATGGAAGTGATACGCTCATGAAGAACATCGGAAATCCGAGTTGTCACAAAGATCATTAACTCTAGGCGCCGATAAGAGAATCCATTCTTTTGGAATTTTGAAATCAGGTTTCAGCACATAACAACCGGCATCATCAAAATGCATGGAGAATTTCTTATCGCAGATTTGCGAAACACTCAGAAGATTGTGATCAATTTGTCAAACATAATTGATCTTATCGAAACATACAATACCATTGGAGATCTTTCCTTCTCCAGTGATATATCCGCCTTTGTCTCCCACAAATGCGACATAGCCTCCTCTAATGTTTGTCACATCATAAAGAAGCCGTAAGTCGCCTGTCATGTGCCTAGATGCTCCACTGTCAACAATCCAATGACTATTAACAGTTCCTACTGGAACATCCTGCACATTTCATTCAACAATTAGTTGAGGATGGGGACCCAAGCCTTAGTGGTCTTGGGTCGTCCCTGAGCATCACGAAATGTGATCTCGATTTCCTGATGATATTCAAATACAGTACCTCCCCTGAACTCTCACCCGATTTAGGCTTCCAAGTTTGTTTTTGTTTACCAGTTTTATTCTTATGAAAAGATTTGGAAACTTGACGTGACCGTGTCGTCCCGATCAGTCGAAAACCCAATTAAACCTAGGTAGCTAGGGTAAGTCGGGTATCATATCCACGAAGAGCATGTGGTCAGTATCACACGACCCATTCGATTAGTTAGACTATTTACAAATAATGTACAAAGTGATTATGAAGATTGCTATTTTTATTTATTTGTTTGGTTTTTAAAATAAATCGAAATGAACCGACAAATTGATGTTATCGAAATCAATTGAATATTAACTAAAATTGTAAACTAAACTAAAAAGTTGAAACAAGAAATTAGAATACGGATCACACCCGGTTCGATAATTGCAAGACCTAGGGTTCCTACATGTTTTAATTCAACTCAATTGCATAACGATTAACGGATTTAGTGTACCGTGACTTAGGTGCCAATAACTATCAACGTCCCGAAGAACGGACAAGAATGCACTTTGTAATCAACACAAGTAAATCCTAACCACGACAACGCATAACTACACATAACCATTTCGCAAAGTCATAACTTTATCATCGTTCGACAATTCACGAATACGAAACAAATGCAAACAATTGTCTATGGTTTACAAAATCAACACAAATTGTCACAAAGTCGAATCAAACTATAAATACATAAACCCTAGAAAATCTTACAACAATCTATACCGGGGTGAATCCGACGAGACTAGTCGCTCATTGTTGAATGGACGCGATCACAAGCTTGAGATAGTGATGAAGACATGATCGGTACCGTGTTGTGCTTTATCGATGATGAATAATGATGATGTTCGTGTGAGATAAAAAAAAGATGTATATCCCCTGCCTATGATCAATCCCCTTTGTGAATGGTGGCTGCCAAATCGTGATAATGGGCTGCCCTTATTTGACGATTCCTCAAGCCCACTAAGTAAGGTTATTTTTTTTAAACCTTAAATCCACCGAACAAACAATCACGTGCCACTTCCTTTTCTTTTCCAGCCGTAAGTCCCATCAATCAACCGTAAACCTTAATTCCATCATTATGTTTCTCCTTTATTTTTTTTCAATGATAATAACAATTGGCATCAGCCAATTCATCTCTTTCTATTATAATAACCTCCACTAATTTTATAATAATCCAATATTGGCAATTCTAGAACTCGGTAACAACAGGAAACAAATGAATGCACATTTGTTTTGTCTTTTATGGTGGAGAATTAATTAGAACTTCCAGCTCATGTACACTTATCGTCCCTCATCCTTTGTGACTTATTTTTAAAGCAACTTTCCATTAATTGCCAATTCGGCCCTCCAACTCTCATAATATGCATACGTTGGCTGCATCCAATCCTTTCTCTAACCCAGTTAACTTCCCCGAATTAAGCAACTTAACCTGCACAGCCACAATTTCTCGTAGTTATTTTATTCGACGCGTATAATTACTTAGAACCGAATAAAACACACAAGTTAAACACTTTAATGCTCGGTTTTCACTCTCTACATCACATCCCCACACTTGTCGTTTGCTTGCCCTCAAGCAAATCTGTTTTTCACTTTCACGTGGGTTGAACAAGAAACACACTTCCCATTCTTGAGACGTAAGTTAATGTCTAAAGTCATACCCGGTTCAAACTTTTTACAATTTACTAAATATCTAATGGTAAAGTGAATAATCACATATAAAATGGTTATCCAAAATTAACCCGCCCTTGAAACTAATAAATCATGCATATCCCTCACAATGTTCTCTCCACTCGGTTTTAGAATTGGCTAATAGTTGATGCATTAGCACTTTTGAAATAATCACTCAACCGATTAGAACACGTACCCGCATAGGCTTGCAACTCAATCGTTCTCCACCACCGAACACGAATACTAAGTACAAGTCATAAGGTCTTTGGAGGGTTGTAATGGGGCTAGGCGAAGGGTAGGAAATAAGATATTTGAAAGTGGCTAAGGTGATGAGAATTCGATTCTTATTACAAAACAATTATTCTAAACATAACTAACTATAAACATCAAACTACAAGGCAACAACTTTAGCCTTTTATTCCACAACTACTAACTCATATTTTTGTATTTTTCTCAACAACTTTTCTCTCTCTCTTTTTTTCGTAACTTTTTAAAATTTTTTTTTCAATAAATAAATAAATCATAACTATACGAACATATACTCCTACAATCGAATTTCCATCACACAGGTTTAAAAGAAAAGGTTTAAGGTTATGGGCTAAATGGGTTGTCAAACGAAAGGATTAGGCTCAAAGTAGGCGACTAGGGGATTCATTTGGGTAAGGATGGATAAATGGTGTAAAGGAAAAAGGTTTACCTAATGCCTTAATCATTCTCGTGCTTGTATTCGGTCTATGGTCTCGAACGTATCAAAAGTTGCAAGTTCTACAATACATGACTAATGGTCCACTCAAACAAAGGAATATAAATATGCAATTCTATGATGTAAAAGTCGCTCAAAACCTCACATATATAAAGGGTATGGTATGTGACATGCATGATGTGCTAATTTCTTAGGCGGATTATTCTCAAATAACCACCCGCTAAATAGCCGTTATGCTATTAGTTCGATCTTGACCATGACAAAAGACCAAATGGGTTGTGCCATCCCTCGTTAACTTAGTTACTTGTGCTTTTTAGATTGCTTCAAACAAAGACATTTTGAAAAATTTTTGAAAATTTTCCCCATCCCCACACTTGAGGTAAACATTGTCCTCAATGTGTAGTGTTTAAATGAACGGGTCAACATTGAAAAACTTTTACTACTCCCCCATCCTCACACTTGAGGTAAACATTGTCCTCAATGTGTAAGAACTAGAGTTTTTAAAATGCACAAGGAATGTGACACGGCTAACCTCCCCAAAATTTTGCCCCAGAAAATAAAATACAATTTACAATCCACTTATTTGCTAACTAAAAATCAAAAGTAAAAAGAAACGTATGCACCTGATTTTTGAGCTCATTCCTCGTGTGCTCTTCTTCTCTTCAAGAAAGTGGTCGTCCCACGAACATATTGTACTTACAAATCTTAACCCTTGTGTAGAAGCATGCTTATCACAACCATTAAAATTTATTAGCTACCTAGTTCTACCACTTTTATGAAAATATTACCAAGTCATACATTAATTTACTTTGATTTATGTGGAAAAATAATTCACAATAACAACAACCCTAACTCACTTTCATAGGAATCACGGTTGCATTTAGCTTATGCAACAAGCCCTTTTAAACCACCCGATAGCTCGGGAGGACGAGTAGGTCTCATGAGGGTTATATAGGGAACACACCCACAACGTTCATTTAACTAGGAAAAAAATAAAACGAAAATAATACAAACTCTACAACAATCATACCTGATTTGCCTCTCATGGTGGTCGAAGTGCGCATTTGCCTACCGAGTTTCCAACATACGCTCAGTAGTTGGCATGCCGGATCCATTCTCTTTTTATTTTACGCGGCATGCGTATTAAACTACTTTGGGGTCGTTTCTTGACGAATTGTCCAATGTCTTGCAAGGCCACCCTTCGAATCCTTATACCCGCACCCACATCCCCAACTTTGTTGGTTGGAGTGATAAGTTTGCGAGAAGGAGAGATATGACTTTGAGCTTCTTTCGGATCCGATTCGTCTTGCGGTGTCATGTCTTCCGCTCGGTTCAAACATTCATTTTCTTGCTCCGGAAGATCTATAACCTCTTCCACCACATCACCATCAACCAGGGTACCATTAGCCAAAACCTCTTGGTCTCGCCTAAGTTGGGCCATCTCCTCGGTTAGTTGACCAACCTGAATAACCAAAGCCTCAAATGATTTGTCTCTCAGCTCGTCTTTCTTTTTCATTTCTATCATCATGTCCATAATCATATTGAGCTTAAAGTTTAACGAATCTTGAGGCTCCTCATATGTCGGCTGAGGGGAGTCATGATAATAGTCATCATACTCCTCCTGGTAAGTCGGGAAATGTGGCAAGTCGGGTTCATAGTTGTTGTAACCCTGCTCTTACTCATAATGGTAATCCATCTCCGAATAGTAATATTCTTGATAATCTGGTGGTGGTGGTGGTGGTCTATCGTTTGGATAGTGTGAGGATGGACCATTGAAATCTTCATACTCCAACCTCCCATATCCGTACAATCCGCTGAGGTAGTCTTCCCGATCCTTGTATGCTTGAACCTTCTCGTAGAAAACAGAGCAATCCTCTAAATAATGCTCTCCGCTTCCGCAACACTCACAGGGATCATCATCTACCCAATTCATATTGAAAAGTAATTCCTGCAAAACATGTACCTGCACACACAAGCTCGACCACCCAAAGTAAAATCACGAATATACAAGAAAGAAAAAAACTAAACTAAAATCGAACAAGCAATGAAATACTAAGCGCACTAGCTCCCCGGCAACGGCGCCATTTTGACGTGACCGTGTCGTCCCGATCAGTCGGAAACCCAATTAAACCTAGGTAGCTAGGGTAAGTCGGGTATAGTTTCCACGAAGAGCATGTGGTCAGTATCGCACGACCCGTTCGATTAGTTAGACTATTTACAAATAATGTACAAAGTGATTATGAAGATTGCTATTTTTATTTATTTGTTTGGTTTTTAAAATAAATTGAAATGAACCGACAAATTGATGTTATTGAAATCAATTGAATATTAACTAAAATTGTAAACTAAACTAAAAAGTTGAAATAAGAAATTAGAATACGGATCACACCCGGTTCGATAATTGCAAGACCTAGGGTTCCTACATGTTTTAATTCAACTCAATTGCATAACGATTAACGGATTTAGTGTACCGTGACTTAGGTGCCAATAACTATCAAAGTCCCGAAGAACGGACAAGAATGCACTTTGTAATCAACACAAGTAAATCCTAACCACGACAACGCATAATTACACATAACCATTTCGCAAAGTCATAACTTTATCATCGTTCGACAATTCACGAATACGAAACAAATGCAAACAATTGTCTATGGTTTACAAAATCAACACAAATTGTCACAAAGTCGAATCAAACTACAAATACATAAACCCTAGAAAATCTTACAACAATCTACACCGGGGTGAATCCGACGAGACTAGTCGCTCATTGTTGAATGGACGCAATCACATGCTTGAGATAGTGATGAAGACATGATCGGTACCGTGTTGTGCTTTATCGATGATGAATAATGATGATGTTCGTGTGAGATAAAAAAAAGATGTATATCCCCTGCCTATGATCAATCCCCTTTGTGAATGGTGGCTGCCAAATCGTGATAATGGGCTGCCCTTATTTGACGATTCCTCAAGCCCACTAAGTAAGGTTATTTTTTTTAAACCTTAAATCCACCGAACAAACAATCACGTGCCACTTCCTTTTCTTTTCCAGCCGTAAGTCCCATCAATCAACCGTAAACCTTAATTCCATCATTATGTTTCTCCTTTATTTTTTTTTTCAATGATAATAACAATTGGCATCAGCCAATTCATCTCTTTCTATTATAATAACCTCCACTAATTTTATAATAATCCAATATTGGCAATTCTAGAACTCGGTAACAACAGGAAACAAATGAATGCACATTTGTTTTGTCTTTTATGGTGGAGAATTAATTAGAACTTCCAGCTCATGTACACTTATCGTCCCTCATCCTTTGTGACTTATTTTTAAAGCAACTTTCCATTAATTGCCAATTCGGCCCTCCAACTCTCATAATATGCATACGTGGGCTGCATCCAATCCTTTCTCTAACCCAGTTAACTTCCCCGAATTAAGCAACTTAACCTGCACAGCCACAATTTCTCGTAGTTATTTTATTCGACGCGTATAATTACTTAGAACCGAATAAAACACACAAGTTAAACACTTTAATGCTCGGTTTTCACCCTCTACATCAAAACTTATGGTTTTAAAAATTGTGATGAACTTGGTTCCCTTTTAACAGATTTGACTTTAGATTTTAAAGCCTTTTCAACTGCTTTGACGTTTTGACGTCGTTGTTTTGTTTCTTGTTCTTTAATGGTTCTTTTATCATGTTTTGGTGAAATAGGACGACGTTGTGGGTGAACCTTTTCAGGTGGTGCTTTCTCAACAAATTTCTCTTTGGGAGTGTTAGTACAATTTTTAATGATATGTCCAAACTCCCCACACTTAAAGCACGTTCTCCTTTCAACAAACTTAGGAGAATCCGATCGACGAACAGATGTCGAACCTGTAGAACCTAAGGTACTTGCTTTTTCATCACACCCGTTTGTATGTTGAGTTTAATTGTTACGTTTTAAAATTTTGACTTGTTGCACAAAATCGGTGTTTGATTTGTTTTCAAAAGTCTCAATTTTATCAGTACCCTTCGATGCTACGAATTTGACATTACTGCTCTTCTTCTGATAACAAGCTCCTTTTGTTTCAAATTTTGATTGAGAAACGTTTGGCCTTTGAGCTCGCCTTTTTGGTTGTTTACCCTTAGAAACAATAGGTTGTTGCTTTGTCGGTTGTCTTTGATTTCCAAACTATTTTCTAATTTCAGATTTTGGAATTGGATCACATTGAGTTACAACAACTCCTGGGATCGTCTTTCCCAATAACTTGCTTGTGTTATCTTCAAAAACTTTATCAATCGAAGATGGATTGACATTTTTAATTGGAAAATCATTTTCTTAATAAATTTTAGCATCTCCGACCAAAGTATACAACACGTGATTGCTCTTAACAGTAGACACACATTCCTTTTCATCCTTGACATCCTTGACAGGATTAATCACTTGTTTTGCAACAGGTTGCACAGCAGGAGTAGGAGGATCACAAAGAATGTAATTCTCAATTGGAATTTCTACTCCTTGCTTCTTATCAAGTGATTCATCCTGATCACTCACATCTGATTCATCATCAGACGAATCATAGTCCTCAATGATTGGAGCACTTTGATTCGTCAACATTGAAGTGTCTATTCCTTCAGATAAGGTACTTGAGGAACTGTCCGATTTGAACCCTAAACTAGTAGTGACTTCCTCATAATCGAGAGGCACACTAGGTTCAAAACGTGGCATTTCTTCTTCATCGGGCATTCGAGTATAATTGTGTCTCAAAGGGGGCAGACACTTCTTATACCCAAAGCCTTTCTTGTTCCCTTTCAGCTGTTAAGTGTCGATGATGTGATCAAGCACATATCGGGAGTTAGAATAACTCTCCAATTTGAGCTTGATTGCATCATGCTCGCATTTGGCAACGGCTAGCTCTTTCTTGGTTTCCTCAATGATATTAATGTAATTGTTAATACCAATTTATTTGTTAAAAACAATTTTTGTTAATTCGGAAACAGTTTTCTTTAAAGTTTCGATTACATCTTTGAAATCCTTTTCATTTCTAGCTAAAGCCATGTTTGCCTCCTTGCACTTAGGCAGCTCAATGACCAAACTTTGATTATGACTATGAACCTTTTCGGATTCCTCTTTCAAATCTGCACACATTTTACAAACACTAGGAGTAGGAGGATCAGAATTTACCTGACTCGTCGAGGCCGAGACATTTTCCATAAAGGCAGCCTGATAAGAAAAAGATCCGTCTTCAGAAAAGAACTTCTCCATTTCCTTTGATGCTACAACAGCCTTCTTGATCAGAATAGATTTCTGACATTTCAACTCCTCAGCTTCATTCAATAAGTCTTCAACATCAGAATTCACTTCTTCCTTCACGTCAGATTCATAATTATAACCAACCGAATTTGAGCTTTCTTCATCAGAACTCCCTCTATAACTAGAACTATCATCACTTTCAGCAAATTCTTCCCTGTGAACGTGCTTGATGTGATTGATGATCTTTGCATAACAAGCGGTTCCTCCTCCTTCTTGATCACCATCTCCAAATTGTACAGACCAATTACACCCTTCATCATCTTGAACGACTAATGCTCTGGTGGTGTTTGAAGGTCCAGCCTGGTTTTGATTGGTGGTGTTGTTCACAGCTACTATCCTTCTTTCACGGTTCTCTTGATTTGTTTTGGAAGTACTTGTCTGATTACGAAAGGGATTTTGATTTCCTCATCTGCTCGGTCGGGTGCACTCACGTTTGAAGTGACCCTTTTCGCCACAATTGAAACATGTAACCGCATCCTTATCAAAATCGTACTTCGTATCCTTCTTGCTTTCCAAAGAAGTTCTTCCTGTTCGAGTCATATAATCTTTCGCCCTTCTAACAGCACTCGCAAATGCCCACTTGATATCCATCATCACGGTCTATCTGTTGATAATCTTCATTGGTCAAATTAATGTTTCCAATTTGACCTGCGACCAATCCGTAGTAGGCACTGACCATTGTATTAATAGGTTCCATATGTTCCTTTGCCACTTCGATGCTTACTTTTGATAGGTTTGAAGTATCAACTCTAACTGTGTTGGGGTGGAGGGTTGTTACTGTAACATGCTTGCTGTTGCTGTTGTTGTGGTTGGGCTTGAGGTGGGGGTGGAATATAAGAACTTGGATCAAATTGAGGTTGAGTAGTGGAAACTTGAGGTGGAGGTAGGGGTTTAGGTAGCCACGCACTTGCATCGAATTGAGGTTTTGAGAAAGCATGAGCTTGAGCAATCATATGCGTTGGCGGATGATAAGCACTCGGATCGAAAACCGGTGGAGGAGCTGACTTTGGAAAGGGAAACGAGCTTGTGTTGGACACAGACGCCATTTGTAGCTTAGGTTGCTGAACGAAACTGGAACTAGCTGCAGGATTAAAACCACTAAGGTACATGCCAGTATTTTGAGGAACTGGAATCCGCTTCGCTTTCCGGATTTCTTCATCATTCTTGTGTTCCAACTTCTGAATGAACTCATAGATACTGGCAATATCTAAAGTACCCGTATGCTTTAATAATTCAATGAAAGAACTCCACTTTGGAGGTAGAGCATCAGCAAACCTTGCAACCATTTCCTGTTGAGTTGCAGTAACACCATAAGAATACATTTCACTAATTAAATGATAAAAACGAGTTGTCATATCATTTAGTGTTTCATTATCCATGAATGAAATGATTCAAATTCCTTCTTCAGCAGATCATGCCGCGTCTTTCTTGTAGCCGCATTCCCTTCTCCTCTTGCTACCAAGGCATCCCATAAAGCTTTCGTACTACTACAATAACCAAATTGATGATAGATATCTTTGTGGAGTGCTTGTGTGAGAATAGAAAACGCCTTCTTCTCAAGATCATATGCCTTCTTGTCGGCTTCTTACATATTCGCAAAGGTTGTGGCATTTGATCCTGCTTCTTCAAGAGCTGTGTTATATGGCGAAATAAAGCACGTCCATAACTCGGTGTTTTGCCCTAGAACATACGTGTGGAAACGACCTTTCCATGTTGGATATTCGTTCATGTGATTCAACTTTGGCGGGCGGCTGTTGCTACCCGTTTCACTTTCACTCATCAATAAATTTTGAATGCTTTGATTCTGGTTCGTCACGAATGCCCAATGGCTTGCACTAATGGATTGTTGAGGCATGACATTCCTTAACCAAACGATCGCAGAGGTCTGATCTTCACCTGGTCTTGGTTCCGTACTCCAATCCCATGGACTAGTACAACTCATATTTGATATATGAATGATAATACTTGATCAAACACTTAAAAACACGCTGGTAAACCACTTTTACAAGTCTTCTGTTGAAAATTGACAAGTTTCTCGACGAAACTTGTCACACCCCGACCACGTAAAACAACAAAACGTGGCGGAATCGTCAGGGAGTGTTGTAACAGAATCATTGTTTCATAACACATGGAAAATTTGTTGCTGCATGCGTCTGTCGACTTCGTCTTGTATCGAGTCTTGTACTAAGAATGTTAGATCAGGGCGCGTAGTTCTAGATAATGTGTAATTCCGCTTGAATAGGGTAATTCCGCTTGAAAGTGTATGCTTGTAATTCCGCGCGGAATTAGATTCCGCTTGGAATCTAATTTCGTTTGGAACACTTTCAAACGGAATTAAACGCCTATATATACCTGTTCAAGCGAAATCAGTTGTAACAATTCCGGTTTGAGCCGCGAAGTGCTGCCGAAGTGTCGTCTCGCTGTAAATCATTGTTAAATTAATCAAATAGACAGTTTATAGTGTATATCTAGCTGAATTAAACTTGATACGTCTGTTTCCGCTTTTCGTATCGAGCAAAAACTCTTCTGATCAACTCGTTCGGGTCTGAAAACGATCCTACAAGTGGTATCAGAGCTCAGGAGGAAGAGTTCATACCAATTCAGCTGCAATTTCTGATTTCTACACCTTCTTTTTCAAAATTTAAAACTTTTCACGGTTAAAATCGGCTAATTTTCATACATTGTGCTCACAATTGTGGTTTAACAAATCCTTGAGATAATTGGACCTTAATTCGATCTAAAACTGATAAAATCAGTAATTCCGTTTGAAAATTAGCTTGAGATGATGATGTCAGCAGCATTTCATACGGAATTAGTTCTTAATTCCGTTTGAAACTGGTATTCCATTTGAGTAATCTCGTTTGAAAACAACATTTCCGCTTCAAGTCGTAATTCCGTTTGAATGATTCAAACGAAATTAGGTATTCCGTTTCAAGTTGTAATTCCGTTTGAGTGATTTCGTTTCAGAGGGTAATTCCGTTTGAAAGGGGTGTTAGTTCAAACGAAATCAGGTAATTTCGTTTGAAAGAGGTATTCCGTTTGAACAAGTAATTTCGTTTGAAACTGACTGTTTGAGAATTTTTGGAAACCGAGTCATGGAAGAGGAATTTTACAACGCATTTGCTACTCCGGTTACCCCAATTACTCTTGCACAGAATACAATGTTAGAAAATGAAACAGGCACTATGCAAAAACCACCAAAACTTATGAACATTGAGGAGTATAAGGGTTGGGAGGAATGATTTGAGAATTGGGTACAAGCAAACTACTTAGATGTTTGGGAATGTGTTGAGATGAAATATGTTAGACCGATGACTGATGATGAGAAGATTATTGCAATTAAAGATCTAAGTGCCGAAGAGAAAAAGAAATACAAAGATGAGAAAATGATGACGAGTTTATTGCATCAAGCTGTTAAGGAAGATATCTTAGTTTTATTGCAACATAATGGAACTTCATATTCAATATGGAAAGCATTAAGATCGAAGTTTGTTGGAAGCCAAGAGATGGTCAAGAACAAAAAATCACTTTTGAAGAAAGAGCTTGATCTATTTCGAGGTTTAAAAAATGAAAACACAAAACAGATAATAGAAAGATATTGCAATCTGTTAGCAAACATGAAGAGATTGAGCATCACTAAAGAAAATGAAGAGTTGATCGAAAAGTTGGCTGATGCGTTGCCACATGAAACTTGGGGCACATATCTCATGATGTTAAGGAACAAGAAAGGGTTTAGCAGTCTGACATTGAGCAAGTTCATTGAAAAAATTGAAGCTCAAGAGATGGAACAAAGGAAGATCATGAGAATGAAAGATTTTGATGGTGAACAAGACATTGGTCTTTATTACAAAGGTGGTGTCAGTGATAAAACCATCAACATGTCACCGAAGGTTGAAACGACTTTCAATGCAAAGAGTTCATCGGGAGGTTCTTCTAAAGGGTCAAATAGTAAAACAAGTTTTTCATCATATTCGTCATTTGATCCAAACTTTTCAACAACCAAGAATGGCAAGAAGCTACAATGAAATATTGTATTGAATCTTGAAAATGATCAGGATTATTCTGAAGAAGTTGCGAAAAGTCACATGTCTTTGTTAGGGACTGTGTTAGAGTCCTATGGAAGTTTAGTAGCAGGAAGGATCGGGAATCCAATGTTGACCAAAGAGGATTACGATCAAATAGATGCTGAAGAGATGGAATTAATGGATATAAAATGGTGTTTGGCTAGTGTGTTGAGACGAGCTGAGAAATTCAAACAGATCACAGGAAGAGATGATTTCTGTGATGCATGTGTTTCTAATTTGGATTTTGATAAATCTAAAGTAACTTGTTTTCGTTGTAGGGAAAAATGACACTTCAAGAGGGAGTGCACTAATCGCGAAGCAAGTGGAGCTCAAAATCCGTTCAACAACAATGATTACTACCGGAAAGTTATCTATCATCAAGTTGCTTAACAACAACAAGAACTACAAGTTGCACACGGTAGAAAACCAATAGAAGAGTCTTCAAAGAGAGCATGTTTGGTGAACCAAGAAGATAAAATATCATCAAAAGATTTCAATTGGAACAAATATGTTTCAGCTGATAGCAAAGCATGTTTGATTAATCAAGATGATGAAAAATTACCAGAAGGCTTTAGTTGGGAAAATTTCAATTGGGATAATTACTGTTCGGATAAAGAAATGCTAAATGCCAAAGCTTTTGTTGCTCGAGTTGTTGAAGATAGTGATAATGATGATGATTATTATGCAAAAAGAATGGCAGCTCATTTGAAAATGATGGCAGAAAGTGATAGTGAAGATGAAAAAGCTAAAAAGAAAAAGAAAAAGGTCAAAACACCAGTCAGCAGTGATGATGAGGAAGTTCCAGTGGTCAATAGAAAGGTAAAGGAAGTTCCAAAGTTCAAAGTTGATGAAGAAGCTGATGCAAGAAAGATTCTTGTAAATTTTGAAAATTGTGAGATTATAAAGAAGAAAAACAGTGAATTGATTAACAACATGAACATGCTGAAAGAATCGTATGATGTTCTGAATAAAGCCATGAATCAGTACAATCAATCCAGTGATGAACAAGCAACAACAATGAAGACACTTCAAGGAGCTTTCATGACGAAGCAGAAAGTTGTTAACAATTACATCGAGAAATGGTTGTTCTGGAACAAAAATTGGAAACTCAAAGAATTGAAACTGAGAGAGTTAATCGTTTGTTAAAAAGTTACTCATGTACTTCTTATGTCATTGACAGGATTTATCCAACTGTTGAAGGCATGAAGGCATTTGAAGAGGATGAAGTAACTGAAGAAAAGAATGTTGAAAAGGTTTCTGAAAAGAAGACGAAAAAGAAGAAGGATACTGAAGTGAAGACATCTGGTAAGAAACAAGGTGTCAGTTACAACAAGTGTCCACCCCCGCTTGAAAATGGATATTGTCCAAGAAATCCAAATTCTGAAAGAGTTGTAAAAGCAACAAATTTACAGTGGGAGTCGGAGTCTTCAGTTAACCTGCCAGAAAATATTGATGTCACTTTTACATCGTCTGACACTGATCAACAATCTCAATTGATGAAGAAAGTGGTGGATCATGTGTTAGATAACGATGAAACTGAGGAGTCAAAGTCGGAGTCTATGTCAGAGTCAAAGTCTGAGTCCAGAATTCCGAGGCAAACCGTCAAACAGGGCAAAAGAGTTTACAATAAAGAATTTCTTCTATCAAAATCTAATTTAAATGACGAAACATTCAAAGTTGCATATACATTGAATGATTCCGACAAATTATATTATGATGAGGAATTTCCAATAAGAGGTGTTAAACCTGACATGATCAAAAAGGTTTTCAAACTAACAGAAATTAATATTTCTGAAATAAAAGATGTAAATCTTTCTGAAAAACCTAAAAAGTACACCTCAAGAGTTTAACAAAGAGAAAACAAGAAAAAGGGTTACAGTTCTGGTTCTGGTTTTCAAAAGAAACCAAACCATAACGGTAATTTCAAAAGAAAAGGAATTTGGATTTATTCCACCGAAAAATTATAAAAATGAGAAAACTTATAAACCAAAAACTGTGTTTGTTTCAGGAACAAGTGCAGAGGAAGAACAAAAGAGTCCATTCTGGAAACAATCAAACAAAGAGTTTCTTGCTAATAAGCAAGAAGAAATGAAGAAGGAAGTTGCTCAGAGGAAGGAAACAAGAACCTGTTTTCAATGCAAAGTTGTTGGTCATATTGCCAGAAATTGTCCAAAGGCAATCCAAACAAAACAGGGAGTTTCTCTTAAACTGAAAGAAAAGATGGTTGAAATTGAACCACCAACTGAACAATTCAAAGTTTTCAAAAATTAAAAATTTGAAGTTGGTGAATGTTCAAAGAGGTTTTACAAGAGAAAAGAAAATCTTGACAATCACAAGTGGGTTGTTAAGAAATCTGATGATAGTTCTAGCAAAGATTCTGATTCGTCAAAATCAGAGGAGCTGTTTTCAGGCGATGAATCTGACTCCACAAAGTCAGAGGAGCCACATGTTGAGTTAAAATTGGAAACATCAGTACCTTCAATGGATGATGTCAATTTTCCACCATTGAGGGCTGAAAATTTTAAACAAAGAGTTGGTAAAATTGAGATTTCAAATCAATTTTTCTCAGAAAAGAAAGAATTTGATGTTGAAAAGGCCTTTAACTCCAAAGTGAAACACATTTTTGGTAAAATGGTTGATGGTAAGGTCAAAGGGGTGAAGGAGTTTTATGAGAAAAAATTGAAGAAACCAGGTAAGAGTGTTTCGTCTCAGGTTTGTGACTGGGATGGAACCTATCATGATGAATGAAAAGTATGACTTGCCGGAGCTCCCAGGTTGGTAAGCGAGGAGCAGGTATCGGAATCTTTCTTGAGAAATTCACGAAAGTGATTTCGACTTACAAGTGGTTATTGGTTGGCTACTTTCAAGTGGTAAATCAGGGACATTAAGTTTTACTTGATTTTCTACAAGTGATATGTGGTGTTTGAACTTAAAATTGTTAAATATTTCAAGTGGTTGAGTAAACAAGGTGATGAAGTGAACCCCTAATCTACAAGTGGTTGAGTAAACAAGGTGATGAAGTGAACCCCTAATCTACAAGTGGTTTTATTAATCAATAAAACTTATTTTTCGGAAAAACCATTTGATTAAAACAAACTTAAGTGTTTTGAAATCAATGGGAAAATGTTTTGTTGTGAGGGGGAGTTCTGATTGTTTATGCCAAATGGATGGAGAATTGAAGTGATTTGATATCAGTTGTCACTTTGTTTGTATAGTTTGTTTTCAAATTTTCTTTAAATGATTTTGCATTTTAGGGGGAGTAAGAATTTCTGAAAATCCAAAAACATTAGAAAATTTGAAAAAGTCAAAAACATGATAAAATAAAAAATGAGTTTTGTTGAAAAAAGAGGAAATGATAGTACATCAGTGGACAATCATAGCATGCTAAAGAATTGGAAAGTTAAAAATGTGATAAACGGTCTCACTGGTGATGTGACAGTAGGTTTTTGCACATTTAGTAGATTGTGACGAGATATAAACCTAAATTTCAAACTTACTTATATCGTGGGGAACATCTCTCGGATATATGGGTAACCCCCGAAATCTTGTTTGAAAGGTCCCTCTTTCTGAGATACTAGGTCTTTATGCTCAGTGATATCTGGGGTATTGTCTCGGGACTTCTGATTTTGCAGAAGCAATAGCCTAGTCCCCGTATAATACTTTCTGCTTTTGCTTGAAATATAGCGCCGCCCTCAGCATAAAAATGATGAAACGTTGCAAAATGCTAATCATGTGCTGTTGAAACAAAAGATCCTCTAAAGGGGACACACCAAAAGTCAAAGTCGTCATCTCTCTGCTGAACAGAAGTTCTGACCTGAGCTCTTACGGTCTTTGCAATTAACCTTTTACAGATATCATCTGTGGTATACTCACCTGTAAGACTGAATATTGGGATCTGGATACGGGAGTATATTCTGAGGTGGTACACGCGAATAAGTTTAAGTGCTTAAAACATTAATTTCGTATCTCAAAATAGTTGAACTTTGTGTGAAAATTTAAGTGGATCAGTATACTGACAACCTAAGTGAATCATTTAGAACTTAAAATGTTTAAAGTTTAACGGTGTTGGTGATTTGTCTCATAAACTGATATGATCCTTTTACACAAACTCACAAAAAAATATTGTCTGTAAATATTTCTTTACTGCATTCCTTTTATGTCAAAAATTCCAAAAAGATTTTCGGTGTGTTTTAGCATAAATGTTTTTTTTGATATTTTCAAAATGATTTTCGACAACTGATGTTGGATAGCTGATTTTCAAAATTTCAAGTGCTAAACATGATGAACAGGTTTGGGAGTGTGTGTTTAAAGAAACTTCTTCAAGTGATTCATCAAAGATTAACATTGTAAAATCATTTTTATTTGACTGAGTTCATACAAATGGTCATCAAAAACGTTTTAAATGTTAAATCATTCTATTTCTGCAAGTGGTTTATCAAATTTTAAATTTGTGAAATTTATTGTGAGGTAGAGTTTGTGCAGGTAAGCCAGATTTCGATCCTGAGCAAGAAGTGAGCCAGGTTTCGATTCTGGAACTACTGATACTGATGAACTTAAGGAATCAAAAGATCTGATCAAGAGAATTAGAAGATTCAAGAGCGAGATTGTGTTTCTGAAATTGAAGATTAGATCAACATCCGAGGGGGAGATAAGTTGATAAAGAGAAGAGAGAGATTTGAGAATGTTTTACATTGTAAGATACTTTGAAGAGAAGCCCGAAGACTGATAAAGACTGAAGATGTTGAAGACTCGACACTTAAGACTCGTCAACATTCGAGGGGGAGTTTGTTGGTGCATGCGTCTGTCGACTTCGTCTTGTATCAAGTCTTGTACTAAGAATGTTAGATCAGGGCACGTAGTTCGAGATAATGTGTAATTCCGCTTGAACAGGGTACTTCCGCTTGATAGTGTATGCTTGTAATTCCGCGCGGAATTAGGTTCCGCTTGGAATCTAATTTCGTTTGGAACACTTTCAAACGGAATTAAACGCCTATATATACCTGTTCAAGCAAAATCAGTTGTAACAATTCCGGTTTGAGCCACGAAGTGCTGCCGAAGTGTCGTCTCGCTGTAAATCGTTGTCAAATTAATCAAATAGACAGTTTATAGTGTATATCTAGCTGAATTGAACTTGATACGTCTGTTTCCGCCTTTCGTATAGAGCAAAAACTCTTCTGATCGACTCGTTCGGGTCTGAAAACGATCCTACAAAATGGAAATTTTGTTTTATTGATTAAATGAGTTACAATGTCTTAACAAACAAAGAAGTATAACATAATTAACTAGTCTTACATCTTTTATTGTCACTAAGGCCCAAGTCCGCCTATGTGTATCTTGATCAATCCTATGCATCATTTCCTGAAACACATGTGAAAATAGGTACGTCAGCATTAAAATGCTTGTGAGATACATAGGTTTTATGAAAATAGGATTCATGACTTATAAGTTTAGAAAAGTTGTTTAACAAAAGTCAGTCATGATCCTTGTAAAATGTTTTGTTTTATAAATCATTTGAAAAACGATGATAAAGTAGATGATATGTAAAAGAGTAATGTAAGGTTAAATGAATAACCATGTAAAATGAGTTTGTATAAAATGAGTTGTTTTGTAAAACAATTGTTTAGTGAAAATATGTCATTTGTGTAAAATGTAATATGTCAAATATTGAATTGGTTTAAATAACGCTACGATATGTAATACTATAAAAGCACTTATATAGGAAGTACCAGCGGCATATCCACCATGCTTTTATCTTATTACACACGCCTCGTTATTTAAATCACTTAAACAAAACCAACCACCAATGTAAAAATGTTTATGTATAGTCAAATGTCAAATGTTTGTGTGAAAACCATCAAATGTAAATCATGTAATGTGTAATCAAAAGTTATGTATGGAAAGTAAAATGAGACTACTTAAACCACAAGCAAAAATGTACAAAACAAAGTATTTGAATAATTAAAAGTTATGCTTTGTAGAATAATGCATGCTTTACTGATACAACATTTATGCGGTAATGTTAAATGCCTACATTCAAGCCTTGAGACAGACGGATAACCCTAAGTAAAGGTTATCAAAAGAAATGTTTTCGGATTCGGTCATTCCATCCATCCAAACAAACATAGGATTTTAGGAACGGGATTTGTCAGGTCCTATGGTACCACTACCTACTACCGAGCGGCATGATCGGTGTTAATGAATGTAATAAAGTCCCGTTAAACAAACCAAATGATATACCAAATGTAAGCATGTTTTTGAAAATAATGTACCTAGTATGCTAAGTGAACATACAAGGTAGAAATGTAAAACAATGTGTCCATATGTTACGAGAACATATGCAACAGAGATGCAATGTAAAACAATGTGCTAAGTATGCTAAGTAAACATACATAGCCGAAATGTAAAGTAAAACAATGAACTAAGTATGCTAACTAAACATACATAGCAAAACATATGAAATAATGTACTAATAGTGTACTAATGAACATAGCAAGTATATGATATGAAAACATGGAAAACATGAAAATAACAAGTAGGCACATGTGTTTCACCCTAAAACGTTTGAAAAATAGTAAAAGAGGGGACTATGTACTCACTTGAGATTGCTCAGAAGTCCTAAGATAACCACCAAGCAAAGCTAGAAGATCACGGAATCAAACGACACCCTATATAGATAACTACATAAATAACCGGACCTAGATCGGGAGATTGGATAGTATGAGGTTTCGTAAACCAAATGAGTATTGGAACTTATATGATATGGTTAAACAAAGCCCACATACTAAAATGAAACCTAACCTAAGTGCTTACGACCCATTACGACCCGTTTAGGTAGCTTATGCTACTTTAACGCGTCGTTCGCGTAAAACGCGTTTGGACTGCTTAACTAGTCCTATGACAAGTAAAATATGCCTTAACATGTCTAATATAGTTACCTAATCAGTTTAGATGTCAAAATTTAGGTTACATATGCTTAAAATGAATTTATGCGTAAAAAGGGTATTTTGGTAATTTTCCTAAGGCATATAAACTACCTATCATACAACTACTTAAACGACGTGACCATAAGGTATAACCTCGGAAGGTTACTCCCTATACAACTATGGTCACCTAGAGTGTTTGGTCAGATCCTAATGATCGACCAAATGGGTCAGGTTCGAAAGTATAAGCGGTTGATTAGATCGCTTACCTTTACGACCCTAGACAAGCACAAATCTAAAAGTGACGAGTTAAACATGTAAAAACATGTTTAACGAGGTTAGAAAACAGGTTTGGTATCAAAACAAACGGTTTTGATACCTAAAATTAGTTTGGTTACAAAATACGCAAGAATACGCATTTTGGCTGAAACTACGACTCGTCACTATGCCTAGATAACGTGGTAATCAGTAGGTATAGTCACTAGGGACTATAACCATCGTGATTACACTCACGTTGTGAAGTTCAAATGAACTTCGTATTGACCATAAACTGGTCAATGCAGAAAGTCAAACGCATTTCGACTTTAACGCTAAAAACGAATGAAAAGAACAAAAGAATACTTACAAAGGGTCCCCGCAAGATTGATTTTCCAAGTATTCTCAGGTATGAAGTGATAAAACACCTCAACTTAGAGAAATCTCAGAAATCAAGTGGGTTGAGAATGAAAGGGGGTAGGGTATTTATAGATATGGCACAACTGTTAAGATCGTTCGTTGAATAACGTGCTTCGATCTAGGCCATACACATGGGCCCCTTGTTTTGCAAAACCATGGGCACCCCTAGTTTAAGCCCATGGTATGAGAAATACCATTTGCGAGTGGGAAATTCAGGTATAACAACTGCAAACAGCTGTTAAAACTGATTCTGCACATCTAGCAAATCCTCACGGCCCGCGTAAGGGACCTGAGGATGTTTACGCGGCCCGCCTGGGTGTCTTAGACCAGAAACAAGTTTCCAAAATGACAGTTTCAGTCCCTGTTGTGTTTTAAGCTCCATTCCGACATGTTTAAGGCCCGTTAAGCCAACTTTAAGGCCCTAAAATGATGCCTAAACATTGTGGACATGAAACATGCTAAAAAATATGCCGGATGTCGGTTCGTTTCGTCGTACGATCGCGATATTCGCTTAATTACGACGAAATGCGCACAAGCGCGAAAAACGATCCAAATTGCGCGAAGAATGGATTTTTCTTATGCCAAACACTAAAATAAATTATTTTAAAACAAATTGCGCGACGAATGGATTTTTCTTATGCCAAACTTATGCACTTTTTGACGCTTTTAGTCCCTGAATGAGCATAAAGTTTATTTTAGCACACTGAACCCCTCAAAGCCTATTTCTAAGCTATGTAAAGGATATTTAGGGTGTGTTTAAATTATGATCATGTTCCGGAATGTCCGTTACAGTACAAATCGACATACTTTCGCAGTTTGTCGAATTTAGTCCCTGTAAGCGAATAAACTTGATTTCGGCATACCAAACCTTCCAAAACTTATTTCTAAGTTATGTATAGGTTATTTAAGGTATGTTAAGCCTATTTCACTGTTCTGGAGTGTTTGTTGCATTAAACTGGTTATATTTACGCATCAGTGCGCGTATAACCTTCCAGGAAGCGATTTAATGCACGAAATTGAACAAGAATTGATATGTGCAAATGATACACATATTTATACATATACCAAGTATGAAATACAATATTTCATTGGTTTGGTATTTGTTTGATGGTTGAAGTGACACAGGTGTCACAGTCTCCCCTACTTCAGGAAATTTCGTCCCGAAATTTATTTTAGAGGAAACTTGTGAGAGTTTGAAACATGAAGTTGAAAAGATTCAACAATACTGGTTAGAGTCTTGAACTTCTAGTAACTTTAAATAACATCATGCTTGCAATGTGAGAGGGACACTTATATACAAATATATAAAGCGTTATTGGTGCGTCCACCGTACCTCCATTACATTGTTTACATTTCGTTATTTTTGCCACTATGGGTTCTTACTGTGGTTTCCGTGCACTGAATTTTATAATTATGTATGCATCCATAATTACGTAATTCCTTGCATAGTCCACACAGTGTATTTTATAATGTGTAGGGGAAGAAAATAATGAACGAATTGGTGATGATTGTGACTAGACCACCATAGGGTCCTTTTTAATTAAATCAATAAATGATTCAAATAGACTACCAAGGAGTCTGTTCAGCTACATCACCACATGTCATTTTTAACTAGATTCTGAATCAATCTTTTGACTAGACCACTAAAAGGGTCTTTTATGAATCATGGAGTGGCACTATATAATCCTAGGGTCTTAACTATCATGTAGAAGCCCAATATGGATTTAAGGTAGTACCTTTTTTAATATCCTTCTACGAATCCCTCATATGAAGATATGAAAGATTCTACGAGGATTTGGATAACGAATATCCAGAGCATACAAAAACACAAAAATGCATAAAAGAAAACACAAAATGCATAAACACATAATCACATAATTGTTTAACTTGATTTTTGATTTGTTATCATTTTGTTAATTTGTTCTGCTAACTGTGCACATGTTTTCAAAGCACACCAGGTATCCAATCAGTGGATTTTGATTGGTGCTTTAAGAATCTAAATATAAAGATAGAAAGATTTTTAAAAAGAAAATTTGATTTCGATTAAAAGGAACCGAAATGTTCAAATTAAGGTACACAAGGAATCCAATTAAGGACTCTGATTTGAATGATAATCATCCATAAGGGTCTAATGTGAAGATAAAAAGATCCCATATGAATTTTAGAAGTTGAAAATGTTTTGAAACCTTGCACTGGATGTGCTTAAGTCAAAACATGAAGTAAAAAAAAATTGCTTATGAAGTTGAGATGCTGGATATGTCAAGGCGACATATGATGCGGAATTTGAAGGTTAAGTCAATGTATGAGAAAAATGCTTTTGAAAACTATGCACGGGGTTTCTTTTAGAAATGTGTTTAATGTTTTTTTTTTGAAACCTTATATATAATACTTTTGAAATCATAAAGTAGGTGTATTAGGTAAGTATATTTAAAAAAAATGTTTTAAAATCATGCGACATGAATTTTGAAATTATGTATAAGGTTTTTGAAAACATGAATGATGCTTTTGAAATCATGCACTCGATATAAGTAATTATACTGTATTAATAACATTTTGAAATCATGAAGGTTGTTTTTGAAAACATAGACAATGTTTTTGAAATCATGGAGGTTGTTTTTGAATACATATACAATGTTTTTGAAATCATGGAGGTTGTTTTTGAAAACATAGACAATGCTTTTGAAATCATGCATTTGATATGTTAAGTAAATACACTATATTAAAATTGTTTTCGAACTATATATAAAATGTTTTTTTTTTAAATCATGAAGGTTGTTTTGAAAACTTATGTTATGCATGTTGAAAAATCAGAACGTAATGGGTATGAGTTTGAAAATATCCTCAGTTATTTAACCAGGGATTCAAAGGCACAGATGTGCAAAAAGCACGATTACTCATAATTTCGCTTTATTTCTTGTACTTCATCTCCTAAAATGAAACGGGTACTTAAAATTTTTCGAGGAAATCAGGAGCGATCATTTGAAAGGGAGAATCACAAGAGTAGTTTGTAAGGGACATAGTTCCTTAATGTAGGTATTATAGGGAAATGCCATACACATATGTAGCTACACTTGTACATCAGAATTTGCGAATAACAATTTATTCATAAACTGAACACATTGTTTTCGAGTTCAACAAAAGAAACAAAAGCAACAGATACAAATTATTTAAAGCAGCAGCTTCTTCTAATCAGCCAAATGCTCATCCAAGAGTTGGATTTGCATTGACAATCTTTGATTACTTGTTCCTGAAATAGCTCGTCTCACCGTAGTTGTACCAAGTACCAGACAGTAAACGAGCTTGAGCAAGGTTGACTTGGGGTTGGTTTGGACCACCTTGGATTGGGTTGAAAAGACAAGCATTTGCCAGGTGAGCGAGTCATCCACATGAAGCACACAGACGACACTGCAGGTAAGCTTGGTGAGGACATTACACTTGTTGCACATCAGTGCAGTACCGGCATAAGGTTTCCTGGCAGGAGATTGAGCAGCAGCAAGGCTTATAGCAGCTTTGTTTTGGATAGCAAAGCGGCATATGTTAACCAAATGTCCCCACCGTCCACAGTAGGTACATTTGAAGTAGGGTATGAGGTTTGAATGATGACGGTTGCATCGTTTGCACCATGGGGCAGTTCCAAAGTACGGCTTCCTAGCTGGTAGCCTTGCCACTTGGCTAGGTCCCGCTTGATTAGGTGTAACTGCTGTGGGTCTCCTTGAAGCCTTGCGCTTCCTTGATTTTGGTGCAGGCTTGACTTCTGTTTCCTTTGGTGACTCTTGAGTGGCTCCATTGTTGAGACGAGACATGGCAATGCCTAAATCCACAGTCTTTAGAATCACTTCGTCTATTTGCTGGGCAAATTTGGCTGTTTGGTCGGACATTTGACCGTTGCTGAGAGGAAGAGACATTCTAGAAGAAAATGAAAGACACAGGAAGAAACAAGTGAAATGTTATCGGAAAATCAAAACAAAATGACAACGCATAGAAATTACGATCATTTGTTTGTTACCTAAGGCAAACAAATGAGACGGTGACTAATCAAAGCAAGCGGGTCATAATAATGTATTGCTGAAGACATGCTTGCCTATAAGTGAACACTCACCCCAAGAGTTCCCAGGTAAGAGTGACTGGTCCGATACTGCGGATTTGTTCGAACACTCTAGCCTTAGACAGAAAACTCAGAGTATAGGCATTCACCCTTCCAGTTTGCACGTGTTCACATCAAAAGACCTGAACTTTGACGAGATTTGAAAACTTAGAGGGTTTAAAACCTAGTAATTAATCATCCTAGAACAAATGATTGGTTTTCAAGTCGGTTTTGAAATTTATGTTCTTGTTGTGGTTGTCGCCTAAGGATAGGTGACGGTATTGTTTTATGACTAAACGCAAGTAAACTCGCGTTAGGGTCCTAGGAAGGTTATAGACTAGGTCAAAGCATTACTAATAACCTAATTCCCTATAACCATGAGCTCTGATACCAACTTTTCTGTCACACCCCGACCACGTAAAACAACAAAACGTGGCGGAATCGTCGGGGAGTGTTGTAACAGAATCATTGTTTCATAACACATGGAAATTTGAAATTTTGTTTTATTGATTAAATGAGTTACAATGTCTTAACAAACAAAGAAGTATAACATAATTAACTAGTCTTGCATCTTTTATTGTCACTAAGGCCCAAGTCCGCCTATGTGTATCTTGATCAATCCTATGCATCATTTCCTGAAACACATGTGAAAATAGGTACGTCAGCATAAAAATGCCTGTGAGATACATAGGTTTTATGAAAATAGGATTCATGACTTATAAGTTTAGAAAAGTTGTTTAACAAAAGTCAGTCATGATCCTTGTAAAATGTTTTGTTTTATAAATCATTTGAAAAGCGATGATAAAGTAGATGATATGTAAAAGAGTAATGTAAGGTTAAATGAATAACCAAGTAAAATGAGTTTGTATAAAATGAGCTGTTTTGTAAAACAATTGTTTAGTGAAAATATGTCATTTGTGTAAAATGTAATATGTCAAATATTGAATTAGTTTAAATAACACTACGATATGTAATACTATAAAAGCACTTATATATAGGAAGTACCAGCGGCGTATCCACCATGCTTTTATCTTATTACACACGCCTCGTTATTTAAATCACTTAAACAAAACCAACCACCAATGTAAAAATGTTTATGTATAGTCAAATGTCAAATGTTTGTGTGAAAACCATCAAATGTAAATCATGTAATGTGTAATCAAAAGTTATGTATGGTAAGTAAAATGAGACTACTTAAACCACAAGTAAAAATGTACAAAACAAAGTATTTGAATAATCAAAAGTTATGCTTTGTAGAATAATGCATGCTATTATATACAACATTTATGCGGTAATGTTAAACGCCTACATTCAAGCCTTGAGACAGACGGATAACCCTAAGTAAAGGTTATCAAAAGAAGTGTTTTCGGATTCGGTCATTCCATCCATCCAAACAAACCTAGGATTTTAGGAACGGGATTTGTCAGGTCCTATGGTACCACTACCTACTACCGAGCGGCATGATCGGTGTTAATGAATGTAATAAAGTCCCGTTAAACAAACCAAATGATATACCAAATGTAAGCATGTTTTTGAAAATAATGTACCTAGTATGCTAAGTGAACATACAAGGTAGAAATGTAAAACAATGTGTCCATATGTTACGAGAACATATGCAACAGAGATGCAATGTAAAACAATGTGCTAAGTATGCTAAGTAAACATACATAGTAGAAATGTAAAGTAAAACAATGAACTAAGTATGCTAAGTAAACATACATAGCAAAACATAATGAAATCTTGTACTAATAGTGTACTAATGAACATAGCAAGTATATGATATGAAAACATGGAAAACATTAAAATAACAATTAGGCACATGTGTTTCACCCCAAAACGTTTGAAAAAAAGTAAAAGAGGGGACTATGTACTCACTTGAGATTGCTCAGAAGTCCTAAGATAACCACCAAGCAAAGCTAGAAGATCACGGAATCAAACGACACCCTATATAGATAACTACATAAATAACCGGACCTAGATCGGGAGATTGGATAGTATGAGGTTTCGTAAACCAAATGAATAATGGAACTCATATGATATGGTTAAACAAAGCCCACATACTAAAATGAAACCTAACCTAAGTGCTTACGACCCGTTTAGGTAGCTTATGCTACTTTAACGCGTCGTTCGCGTAAAACGCTTTCGGACAGCTTAACTAGTCCTATGATAAGTAAAATATGCCTTAACATTTCTAATATAGTTACCTAATCAGTTTAGATGTCAAAATTTAGGTTACATATGCTTAAAATGAATTTATGCGTAAAAAGGGTATTTTGGTAAATTTCCTAAGGCATATAAACTACCTATCATACAACTACTTAAACGACGTGACCATAAGGTATAACCTCGGAAGGTTACTCCCTATACAACTATGGTCACCTAGAGTGTTTGGTTGGATCCTAATGATCGACCAAATGGGTCGGGTTCGAAAGTATAAGCGATTGATTAGATCGCTTACCTTTATGACCCTAGACAAGCACAAATCTAAAAGTGACGAGTTAAACATGTAAAAACATGTTTAACGAGGTTAGAAAACAGGTTTGGTATCAAAACAAACGGTTTTGATACTTAAAAGTAGTTTGGTTACAAAATACGCAAGAATACGCATTTTGGCCGAAACTACGACTCGTCACTATGCCTAGATAACGTGGTAATCAGTAGGTATAGTCACTAGGGACTATAACCATGGTGATTACACTCACGTTGTGAAGTTCAAATGAACTTCGTATTGACCATAAACTGGTCAATGCAGAAAGTCAAACGCAGTTCGACTTTAACGCTAAAAATGAATGAAAAGAACGAAAGAGTACTTACAAAGGGTCCCCGCAAGATTGATTTTCCAAGTATTCTCAGGTATGAGGTGATAAAAACACCTCAACTTAGAGAAATCTCAGAAATCAAGTGGGTTGAGAATGAAAGGGGGTGGGGTATTTATAGATATGGCATAACTGTTAAGATTGTTCATTGAATAACGTGCTTCGATCTAGGCCGTACACATGGGCCGCCTGTTTTGCAAAACCATGGGCACCCCTAGTTTAAGCCCATGGTATGAGAAATACCATTTGCAAGTGGGAAATTCAGGTATAACAGCTGCAAACAGTTGTTAAAACTGATTCTGCACATCTGGCAGATCCTCACGGCCCGCGTAAGGGACCTGAGGATGTTTACGCGGCCCGCCTGGGTGTCTCAGACTAGCAACAAGTTTCCAAAATGACAGTTTCAGTCCCTGTTGTGTTTTAAGCTCCATTCTGACATGTTTAAGGCCCGTTAAGCCAACTTTAAGGCCCTAAAATGATGCCTAAACATTGTGTACATGAAACATGCTCAAAAATATGCCGGATGTTGGTTCTTTTGGTCGTACGATCGCGATATTCGCTTAATTACGACGAAATGCGCACAAGCGCGAAAAACGATCCAAATTACGCGACGAATGGATTTTTCTTATGCCAAACACTAAAATAAATTATTTTAATGCTTACATAAATTTTTGGATGTCCGGATGTATTCAGAACGTAAGTTATGCGCGAAAATGCAAACTTATGCACTTTTTGACGCTTTTAGTCCCTGAATGAGCATAAAGTTTATTTTAGCACACTAAACCCCTCAAAGCCTATTTCTAAGCTATTTAAAGGATATTTAGGGTGTGTTTAACTTATGATCATGTTCCGGAATGTCCATTACAGTACAAATCGACATACTTTCGCAGTTTGTCGAATTTAGTCCCTGTAAGCGAATAAACTTGATTTCGGCATACCAAACCTTCCCAAACTTATTTCTAAGTTATGTATAGGTTTTTTAAGGTATGTTAAGCCTTTTTCACTATTCCGGAGTGTTTGTTGCATTAAACTGGTTATATTTACGCATCAGTGCGCGTATAACCTTCCAGGAAGCGATTTAAAGCCCGAAATTGAACAAGAATTTATATGTACAAATAATACACATATTTATACATATCCCAAGTATGAAAAACAATATTTCATTGGTTTGGTATTTGTTTGATGGTTGAAGTGACACAGGTGTCACAAAACTCTTCCCACGAAACTCAAGAGGTTTCGTCGTAGAGCCTTTGACAAAACTCTAGGGATATCGTCGAAGTACCTTTGACGAAATTCTAGGGGTTTGGTCGAAGTTCCTTATGGCGAAACTCAGGTAGTTTCGTCGCTTATATGTTTCATCGGGATAAGGTCTCAGTGAGTTGGTGAAAGTTGGTGAGATTTTCAAAAGCAAATCTTATCTTTTTGTCTGACAGGAACACACAATTTCAACTTTACAACATGCTCATCCTACCAACCAGCATGGTCATCAATATTTTAATCCATTTATCAATTTATCTTTAAATTTTAAATTCAAGAAATATTCAAGAACACTTTGAAGATTCTTTGAAGATATGGCGAACAACCCAGAATATATGAACACAACCCCAGAATATATGAACTTTCCGGCAAGATTTTTCACCGGAGAAACTTCCGTAACACGAATTTGCTTAAAACTTTCACTAAAAACCCGGTTTTATCACGTGAACAAGCAAACTAACAAGGTTTTTGATAAAACTTTTTAGCAAACAAACAGATCCAAACAAATTTTAAGAAAGTTTTTCAGAAAAGTATGAACTCCAAGGATGACAGTTTTCAGAAAATCACAAACAAATACTTGATAAAATCCCAACTATGTTTGGTTTTAAACAAGGATAAGAGCCAATGCTCTGATACCACTTGTAGGTCCCGATTCTCGAAGGATCGATTTCAAAACCAAACCCTTGTTTATCACAAACACGGTCACGAGTGCGGAATCCCCGTGATGATGCCAAACCAAACACAGATAATGAAAAACACAAGGTAACCAATGAAACACAGTCAATTGATTAAAGGGGATGAGAACAAGATCAAACAAATACACACAATGTTTGACACTAAACTTTCAGACAGGGTATGCTCTCATTGTTTCTGTGAGAAACTATGATGTGTTTATATAGGCAGCCCAGCCCAACAGTGACGAAACATGAATTGGGCCTGACGAAACATCACTTGGGCCTGATGAAACCTCACAGTTGACGAAACTCTAGGAGTTTCGTCACTGTTCACGATGAAACTTGGGAGTTATGACCATAAGGGGTTTCATCATGCATGTACTCGACGAAACTTGGGAGTTTCGTCGAGGGCTGCCAAACATGTTATGTTTGCTGCATACAGACAGTTTGCAGCAAAACAAACAAACACACAAACATACATATAAACCAATTATGCAACATGCATTGTTCATTAACCATTACATATCAAACGAGACAAACTTGTCGGACACAAGTTGGATAGGAGGATATCCGACTTGGTCGACGGCGGATACAGACTCGATACAATAAAAGACCGTACAAAATACATCAATAATGAAGATAAGTTACAGACACCAAAATATGCATCAACAATTATAATTATAATTACATTATTTTATAACAATTATTATGTCGTTATTTTTACTTTATTAATAGTATAGTTATTGTCTTCTTATTATTATAACAATTGTTTATAATGTGGTTTTTATTTTTATTATATAAATATATATAAAATAAGAGATCGATGTTGGATATTAGTCTTTTTGTCGCCATCCCTCCCAATGTCTGGCATAGGATTATCGGGACACGTTTCTAGATATATGGTGTTGGGGGGTTTTTCTTACCACGTGATGCTTTCACTTCAAGCCAGGCAGCTATCCGCCCCACATCTTTCTTCCACCTCCTTCTCCCGCTCCCTTCCAGCGATGCTTAATCGATCGACTAATTTTTTTGCAATCACACACCGTCGTCATTGGTACATATCAACTCAATTTCTTTCTTTTCATGTGTGATTTACGACATCTTCCTGAGGTTTTCACCTTCGATCATAAGGATCTAAACTCCATCTATCATCGTCGCTTTTACAGGTTAGCTATTCTTTATCTAGGGTTTACTTTCACCCATTTTGTCTAATTATAGTTTGCATTTGTTTGAATTTTATGATTTCCTGCCATGATTCAACTTTGGTTGTGTGTTTCCTTCAAATTGAGAGTTAGTGTTATTGAAGACCCATATTTGATCTTTGAACAATGATGATTTCTTGTTCTTGAATGCAATAACAAGTGCGGAATCTAAGTTATAGCACAAACCAAGCAATACACAATAAGTAACACAAGAATATACTCAATAAACTTCCATATGCTGATTTCGGCATAGTTTTGTTATAGAATACAATGATGATTTCATGTTCTTGAATGCAATAACAAGTGCGGAATCCAAGTTATAGCACAAACCAAGCAATACACAATCAATAACACAAGAATATACTCAATAAACTTCCATATATTGAATTCGGTGAAGTTTTATTACAAAATACAATGATGAACACCCAAAGCTCCAAACCTCTCAGAAAACCCTTTTGAAGACCTGGTGTTCTAAAAGAAAACTTATGCTTATATAGACACAACAACTACTCCAAACATCATGGTCAAGGTCCAAACGACAGGTGGATGTCGTTTGACTTTGTCAACATACACAAAATCAAACTAAAAAACATAATTTTAATGTTTATACAACGATTGAAAGATATACATTAAGACTAATTACAAGCTACAGAAAAATAGTGCATCAACAAACTCCCCTTAGATGTAACATGTGATTCTTTGGTCTTCAAATCTTCGGGTCTGCAAGTATTGTTGATGAGTAGTCGTCCATTTGCTCCCAGAGTTGATCTCGTAGAAGTAGCATATTCGAAAAACCTTTCGAAACTTCAATGCTTGAGCTACATCATTGTCTTCATAAAAGATCTGGTTGTTGAACAACGTCTGGATATCTTTCTTCGACATGTTCACGATCCATGTACAATCAATGATCCAAACATTCAGTGTATCATCACGAAATACAATCACAGCTTCACCCGTCTAAGAATCATAACACCACAACTTCATGTTCCCGCCAAAATCTTGAGGCATCTTCATTAACATAATTTTCTTCATCACTATTGGAGCCTTATATATCAGCTTGTAATGGCCCGTATTTGTTTAAGAATCAAGAGAAAAACGAATCTCAACCCGTTCTGAGAACTGAGGCTTGTAGAGCTCATCTTTCCGTCCATTCCATTTCTCAAATCTTATCTTCTTCTCAAACAAGTTCACCCTAAAGTCATTGGAACAACTGAATACACGGATTTGGGTGAGAGCAGATACATCATAATGTGGCAATGAAAGAATGCTCATTAAAGAGTTGAAATATTGTATTCCTTGTTCTCGTTTGATTGCCACACATTTCAACTCTTTCACATACCTCCAACTGAGAGTGTTTCCTCTTCGATCTATCCATTTCTAACTCTATATACTTAGCCTGTTTAGGAGGTGGTGGTGGTTTAGGATGGCTTTTGACAAACACCGCCATCCATTCTTTATGCTTCTTTTCTCGTTCAGCTTGAGATAGAGGATCATTCACAGACGTATCTTGTTCTTTAAGTTTTTCATGTAAATCCGATTCGACTACGTTTGACACTCCTTCATCATCTTTGAGTTTTTCATGTAAATCCGATTCGACTACGTTTGACACTCCTTCATCAAAAGGATCTATGTCTTCACTATCATCTCTAAAATACTCTCTAGACTATAGCCAACCTCTTCTTCAAACTTAATTTCATCGACTCATTTAACTCCGAGACTTCACTTTCCACAGGAGCGGACTCAACATCTACATTATCAACATCAACCATTTTGTACAGATCAGCTAACTATTATGCTGAAACCTGTGAACAAACTCTCCTTCTTCAAGCGGTTATCCCGTCTGTAGATGTGTGTCATGCACTAAAGGCATAGACATAGTAGCTTGAACCTCTAACTCATCCAACACCATTTGACCATCATCACGTGACTCCTTTGATTCACCAGATTTAAATGATTCAGTGGACTCCCCCTCGGGATCAGATCCTATAGGTTGTCACTTCTAGCTTTCGTCCTCAACTCAGCACCAACCACAACTTGTGTCTCAACCTCCAAACCACCTGTATTTTCAAATCAAAATTTAATCCTTCTTTAATTCCTTCTAGTGCACCGATCTTTGCCTCGTCATCAGTAGGTGGCACTGAACTAACTGGAACAACTTCACCGACCATCGAACCAGAATCTTCTTTAGAATTCATAGCTGCATCTGGATTGGATGAGCCTGGTTATCATTCAGGATTAGAAGAATCTTCTTTATCATTGTTCTTCTTTTGCATAACCTCATCGGGTTTGCATCTTTCTTTCCATAAAACGCCAAGCTTACCATGCACCTTCTTTAAGGAATCCTTTGGGTTTTCAAACATTGACTTCAGCTTATTATCTCTAACTGCATACTCAGAGGAAAGTTTAAGATTCTGCTCTTGAAGCCGTGCATTTTTCTCTTCATGCACTGCATTCTTCTTCAATTCATTCACCTTAGCAGTTCTAGCCATATCTATAGCTTTTAACCTGCCGATGTCTAGCCTTTGATCAATAATCAACTTCTGGTTCTCATTCATGTAGGTTGACTATCTAACAAACTGACTGACTACTTCTGTAATGCCTGAATCGTTAAAAAACAATATTAAAATACTTTGCAGAAAATAGGCCTAGTTTTTTTTAATCTTACTTAATAAAGGTTATTATTCCATAAATATATTAATCCACATATTAGGATTAATAAAACATTTATAAATGCTCATTTAGAAAATTTTGCCATGACCCGTTTGCAAAAAGACCATTCCTTACGAAAACAAAACCTGCTTAATAACCACAGTTTTTATAAAACAAACATAACCAACTACTACATTGACATACTAGCGCTTAACTAAAACAAACGTTGAAGTTAAACACCAAAATGTAAATAACTAGGTCAATTTGACCCGATAAGAAAACCCATATACTTCTTGAACAAAACATCACTAAATCTTTCCATAGTTGACCCGCTTCCAAGACTTGATCACTTTCGCCTTTCTACCACCAGAATTTGTGAGTTCTTTTCTTCTCTCATGCTATCGGTTCAAGCCACCATGTTGATTCTCATGACTTATCTACCCCGTTCATTGTTCTCAAACATATCACCTACATAGAAAAACACACCAAAATTAGCATTTGCTAAGTGAGGACTCATAATACTATTTTGCATTAAACATAAAGGAGTTTTTTTATTGCTCAAGGACGGTAGTGGTGGACGGTGGTGGTGGGTGGTGGACATGGATGGTGGGTGGTGGTGGTGGTGGTGGATGGTGGTTGTGGTAGATGGTGGGGTGCTGGACGGTGGTGGTTGTGATGGACGGTGGTGGGTGGTGGTGATGGATAGTGGTGGGTGGTGGATGGTGGTGGTGGAGGTGTTGAACGGTGATGGTGGTGGACGGTGGTACTTAACCCTCTGCAGACCTTAGAAGTCCTTAGAAGTGGCTAGGCCAAGTCTGCACCAAGAAGAGCTCGCGCAGACGTTTTTTAATGAAACATCTTTGGAAAAACAAACAATCTACAGATGGCAGTGTATGCGCCTGGTCTGTGCGGCGCAGACAGAAGAGGCTGCGCAGATCTTTAAAAAAAACAAACACCACCTTGGTTTTCAACAAGAAATCGAGCATAATGCTCTAATACCATTTAAAGGCCCAAATTTGATTTTTGAACAATGACGATTTCTTGTTCTTGAATTCAATAACAAGTGCAAAATCCAAGTTATAGCATAAACCAAGCAATACACAATCAATAACACAAGAATATACTCAATAAACTTCCATACATTGATTTCGACTGAGTTTTGTTACAGAATACAATAATAAACACTCAAAGCTCCAAACATCTTACAAAACTCTTTTCAAGACTTGTTTTCTAAAAGACAATTGATGCTTATATAGACATACTAGCTACTCCAAACAACATGGTAAAGGTCCAAACAACAAGCAGTGTCATTTGGACACATGACTAAACGACATCAAGTGTCGTTTGGAGATTCCAACACACTAACCCAATATGTTAACATATACCATGTATAAATGGCTATACGGAAAGCAAAGAAACATATTGCACAAACAACTTTGCTGTGTTTTAATCCAGAGTACACATAAAATTTTAGCCACCACCAATAAAAACATCTAGTATATAAAATAAAAGGTTTGGGTGGGAAGAAAACGAAATGAAACAAGATAGCATTACTACTTCTGATTTCATAGATGTTAGGGATGTCAATTATGAGATGTCTTTTGTGCTATTTATATACATAGTTATTGATGTATTACTGATAGACACCCCATCGGTAATCGTCCCTACAACAACAAACGTTTTTAAAAGCCTGAATGGTGATCTTATTGAAAATCATAGAGTTTTTTTTCCATAACAGTGTTGGTGGAAAAACTATTTACCAAAAGGTAAATTAGCCTGTAATAATCTCATCTAGACCTTATTGGCCATTAATAATCTCACCTCAGAATATTCCCCCCACCAGTCCCACCTTTCACCTATTTTTCCTACAATGGTCTCCCGTTAAAAAAACTTAACGGAGTTAAGCTTTTTTCCAAATTACAAACGGATTTTTTAGGGCTTTTGATTAGAACGACGATACGAGTCTATTGATGTAAAACTTGCCTCGAAACGGTGCTCCAAACGATGAAAACGACGCTTCAATTCGGGTGTTTAAATTTCAAATTAACCAAAATCCAGTCACTTGGAGCACCTTTTCGAAGTAAGTTTTAAATCAATGGACTCGTATCATCGTTCTGATCAAAAGCCCTAAAAAATCTGTTTGTAATTTGGAAAAAAAAGCTTAACTCCATTAAGTTTTTTTAACGGGGAACCATTGTAGGAAAATAGGTGAAAGGTGAGACTGGTGGGGGAAATATTCTGAGGTGGGATTATTAATGGCCAATAAGGTCTAGCTGAGATTATTATAGACCAATTCCCCCTACCAAAATGGTGTTATTAGAAAAGTTTTTACCAAAATAGTGTTTTTAAAGATTTTTTTTTTGTTTCTCACTCGTAATCTAATTGGATAAATCCTATTCATTAAATAACATCTAATCATGTTTTTTTTAGAATATAAGAAGAAAATTACTTTTTTGTTAAACTTACTTTGAAACAAAAACATATTTTATAATCTAAAAATCTGTATTTCATTAAAAAAGCTCCACTGTGATTCTTATAACTTTAGTTGCCCCTCATATTCTTTTTTTTTTTTTGAATGACTAACGTTACTCTCCCAAACTCCTATATTTACAAATAACTCACCATTACTTGGGATTGAACCCAAGACCTTCCACTAAGAGGCAAGAGCCTCTACCAAGTGAGCTAGCCCCACTTGGCAGTTGCCCCTCATATTCACCTTTAAGTTATTCAATCAAAAAAGTGAAAATTCACTCAAATCTGTCATTGTTATATTTCCGTTGACAAATATTTTATTTTCAATAAATAAAACGTTATGGTATCTACTACTTCTAATAAAACAAAATAATCTTTAGCCACTTGTCATAATCTTAACCCATTAGTTGACACTTGGCATTAGACTAATACCTATTTTCTTCTTTTGACCGCCAAAACCACATCCCTCACGCGTCTTTTCTTTTCCTTCTTCTTTCTTTAACCTAATTAAGGCTTCACCGTTTTACACAATTATCTCTTCAACTTCACTCCAATCATCTTCCAAGAATACCTTCGGTTTCCATATATAACAATGAAATTCGTTGGATCTACATATATAGATTGTTTTAGATTCTTCTGATTCTTCATCTACTTCTACTTTTTCTTAATTCGATTCAGAAATTCTCATATCGATATACAAATCTGTAAGTTGTTTATGTTAAATTTCTTCTTTAATCATTATTCATGTGTTCTTTCATTTCTTTAATGTCTTAAAATTATGTTTATGTTGAATTAACCCTAAATCGGATTGTCATTGAAAAATCTGTTGATTTTGGGGTTTTAAGTTATGGTTTTGTATAAGAATATGTTGTTTATGCAAAACCATAAACCCGATTTGGATGCTGAATAATTTTAATTTCTAATGTTTTTTCATTCTATCAACTTTATAGGAAACCCTATATCCGATTGTTATGGAATATCTGTTTTAAGTTTTATTTGAATTGATGTAAATTAATATTTATTTGATTGTCATTGTTAATAAGTTTGTGATTGTGATTCAACAGTCTAAATCCGATTTGCATCGAAAAATCAGTTGATTTTGTGGTTTTAAGAATTTGTTTTTGATGCCGAATATTTTTTATTTATCATGTTTTTTTTGTATTATATTAACTTTATACGAAAACCTAGATCCGATTGTTATGTAATATATATTTTTATGAATTAATCAATTTTTTTATTTGATTATTTGATATCATTCTGTTTTTAGGATTTTTTCAATCTGATTTTTTGGTTATTTTTATGTTATACAAACCCTGATTCAACTGATTGTAATGGAAAATCAGTTTATTTTTTTTTGTATTTCACATGTTTATGTAATCTATCAATTTTTTATGTCAATTTTGTTGTATTTCCTGATAGGATAATATGATTTTATAATTTAAGGAGTTTTAAATTTTGTTAATTGTGAGTGTAAATCATTTGGTTTCACGATTTTGTTATTTGTTGCTCTAAAATGTGTATACACATATTTATTTTCATGTATTATCATAAGTACATACATCATTATCAGTTGACATAACTTGCTTTGCACATTATGTTTATGATAGATAGCTGCTTTCATATTATTTTTTTCATGAATTTTGTGTGTGATTGCATAATTGGATTCCTTTGTTTGTTAATTATGTTGATTGCACAATAATTTATCTGATGCCGTTTGTTTATGTAACCTGTTTTTGTAGGTATTAACTATGGGTGAAAGTTCATCAAGGTATTTTGTGTTCATTTTTTTTGTTTATGTAACATGTCATTTTTGTATAATCTGTGTTTTTTTCATGGTTTTGATTTTTTGTAACAATAACCTTAACATATTAAAGTTTATTAACATTGTATTTTTTAAATCAGTTACAGAGGACCCTGGTTCTGTAGGGTAATGAATCGAGCATACCAACTTATTCTGGTAAATGAAAAATTATTACTTGAGTTATTTGTGTTCTTTTGTTTTTCTTCTTATTAAATATAGTTTATGATTATTGTATTGTTTAAATCTTTTGATTATAATTATAATTCATTTTCCATTTCATTGTTTTATTAGTCCATTCCAGATGACGCTGCGTCCAAACTATGGGGTGTTGATAAAGGCCCTACTAATGTTATGATACACATTGAAGATGTCCCTGTCTTTAATATTTTTTTAAGCGCTTATAAAGGGAAGTTATTTTTTTTTTCATGGTTGGTCCAATGTTGTAGAACACTTGGGACTAACCAAAGGATGTTTGGTAGTATTTAATCCTGTAGATCCTACTACGTTTAAATTAACATATTTCGTTGATGGGGTTAGTCGTGGCTCTTTCTGGACATATATGCTCCCTCCATCATCTAATTTTTATGTAAGATAAACTATGATATTATTTTTCCTAATGTATTGAATTATTACTTTAGTTATATTAATAGTAATCTTTTTTTCTTTTTCTTTTTTTCATCCTACAGGTCATTCCTCAATGTATTTTGCCAAAAAGTTACGATTATCCCTCAAATGATGTAACCTCTACTGTAATGATAGACAACAAAACGTTTAACGTTTCCATTGAAACGTCTGACGGTAAAGTCGCTTTTACCGTTGGCATGGACGTAATTGTTAGTCTGTTTCAGTTGGAGGTTGGTTGTTTTTTGTTATTTACAAAAGGTTTTGGTAATTTTTTCTATTTAAAAGTTTTTGGAAAAAACGGTGTTGAAATCAATTATCCTGACGTAGATGTTGATGAGGTAAATTACATATTGGTACTTATTTATATATTTTATATATGCTAATTTAATACATGTTATATATTTAATTTGCAGGCTGAAGTTGCACCTGTTGATGCTGAAAATGAAATTGATGAACAAATACATGGTGGCGTTCGTCGGTTTGTTCGTATGGCTGGTGAAGATTATTTTGTAAGTTTGAATATCATTTTACAAACTGTTAAAAAACAAATGTTCTCATTTTTTTTACTTAATAAACATTCTTCTTTTATTTTTACAACAATACAGAGGATTCCTGATCCTGTTTCACGCATGGCTAAACTTCATGAAGGTTTAAAAGATTTGACCGTAAGATTTTTGCATCTGGATCCGCCACTGCAGATTACCAACGGTACCAGACGTGAAAGAAGAAGCAAGGGTGGTTTTCGATACGCTTTAACCTCTTGGAAGAAGTTCATGAAAGCCACTCGAATTAAGGTCCGTGACCAGGTTCACTATTCTTTTGATGAAAATGAGCAGGTTTTGAGTGTTGAGAGGGTTGTACCTTACGTTAGGCGTAGTAATTAGTTATATGACAATTACGGCATGTTTTTTGCCTTTCAAGTTTTTTGGTTTTAACATTGGTTTTGGTTTTGAATTTCAAGTTTTTATATAATTTTCATATCTTAACTGTTATTTTAACCACTATATGCCATGTCTTTAAAGTTTAATCTATGTTTTTAGTAGTTTTTATTCCCACTACATGTATGATAGATCAAAAACGATATAGAAACTACTTTTAAGGATAAAATTACATTGATATATTCGCATATTAAGATTGCTGATTATTGTTTACAAATAATATAGTGTTTATATAACTCACTGTTCAATGTGTTATATATATAGAATAAATTTACACATATGATATATAAAAAACGATATATAAACTACTTTTACATATATAAAGAAATTAATATTAAGGTATTCAGATAATAATATTGTTGTTTATTTTTTTATAATATATTATTATGGCTTTAAAAAATATACACAAAATTTAAATTTTAATCATGAAAGTCAATCATATTTATATTTGATTGATATCATAACTTTAAATTTTAACCATTTAACATGATTTAAAATAATCAGGATCCTATTCGTTCTTTTATCTTTTTCTTTTCTGCACATAGATTATAGTGTTGTTATTTGTAGAAGATAGTATTATGAACTTAGTACTACATATAGAATATAACACTATGTTGTTATTATTAGAAGATATTAGTATGAAGTTAGCACTACATATAGAATATAACACTATGATTGTCATTTTTAAACCTTGCATTATAGTTTTGACCTGTTACATTATAAGCTTTTTATATAAGATTTAACATTTAACATAAATAAGCTATTTATATTCTTTTTAATTACAGAAAGTCAACTTTCACTTAATAGGTTGCAAATTCAAAATTTCTTCCTTACTTTGAAACTTATTAATCATAAAAATTCCGTCCTTACTTTGCAATTTCAAACTCATAATTATGGAAACTGATTAATCATAATAATTTAGATTAATCTATTTTTTATATTTTAGTAAAGGTTGTCAATTATAATTAAAATAAAAAATATCGCTACCATAATTATGTGCTCACTTTATTTTATAAATAAGTCTCATTTGTTATGATTCATACACATCACAACTACTGACTTTGTATATTTCGATATACATATCTTCTGGTATGAGTTTTGTGAGTTTCATTGTATTTCATATAGTTATTTTATTCCTCAGTTAACATACGATGTTTTTTATGTACATTTCTTCAAAGATTGTGGTATATCATCATCAAGTAACCTATTTTAATTCTTTTTATTAATTTCAGAGATGGAACAGGCTGCTATCGCACTTCTTAATAATGTTGATCTTAATGTTGATGATTACACTATCAAAATCCGCATAGTCCGGCTATGGACAAGACCTACCTTCAACAATCCTAGGAAGATTTATTGCTACGACATGATATTCATGGACCAGGAGGTTTTTTTAGGCCAATGCATACGTTTTTTTGAATATAAAATTAATTTGTTTCTGTTTATAATTAGTTATAAAACTTTTTTTTTTCAGGGCACGAAAATGCAGGCATTTGTTTTACAAAAAAACACTACTGGTTATGAGCATTTGTTGAAAGAAAATCAATGTTTAACTATTCGTAACCCTTCCATGGGTGAAAATCGTAAAAAAGTTAAATATGTTCATACTTCGTTCAAGATCAATCTAAATGAAAACACTACTGTCCAAGAATGCAACGAGCCTGTTGGTGCTGAATGGGGATTTGACTTTTCTCCATTTGATTCTGTTGTGGATGATCCTCATGATGATAGCAAGTCTTTCAAAAGCCCGATTGGTACTTTATTTTTAATTTTTTCTTCATTTTTATCAATTTAATATTATATATTTTATGTAATATTAATTTCATTATTCTGTAATCTTTAGATGTTATTGGTTTTGTGGTTAAGTGTCTTCCGTCAGATGATAAAAGTGATCATAATAACGGCAAAGACGAGAAGAAGACTACCTTTATTTTGAAAGATTTGCAGTACATTCTTATATATGTATATATATATATATATATATATATATATATATATATATATATATACCTTCTCTTACTTATATATTTCTCCCATTTTATATATTTTTTACAACTACCAACTTAATTATTTAAGTCTTATTTTGTAGACACCATCAGATTTACATCACGTTATGGGGTTGTTATGCTGATCAGATTTTAGGTTTTGAGAAGAACAATAAGGATGAAAAGAATGTTGTGGTTGTTGTTCAGTTTGGGAAGTACTGATTTTGGGGAGGTATATTCTATACCGACACTCTCAATTTTCATTCAACTACATATTGCTTTTTATACAAGTTGTCGTTTTATTTACATGTTGCTATAATTAAACAGGTAATTTGTTTGTCTCCAATTTGTATAATGTAACTCGAGTCTTCATAAACTCTGAGGTAAAAGAGATTTTGGATTTCAAGAAAAGGTTTGTAATCTTATTACCTTTTTTTATAATATCTTTTGAATATATATTACTTTTGTAACATTCCTTATTTTTTCTGTACAGTTTCCTTGCTCAGCTTAATGTTTCAACGTCTTCCGGTTATTCTGGATTGAGTTCTTCTGCTATCAAGTCAACGACTGAGGAATATCTATCTGATGGTTCCTTTAGTACAATTGGAGCATTAAGCGAAATCTCCGAAGTATGGTTACAATACTTTATTGTTTTATTTTTTATACCTATTATTTTTATCTTTAAGAATGTTCTAAATTATCATATATGTATACAGCAAAAGTTTGTTATTATCCTCAGAACTATTAAGATCTTTGCTTCAGAAGAGTCATGGTTTTACAATGCATGTAAGAGTTGCAACAGAAAGGTTATGTACAACACAATTTGCAAGGCAAAGCAAGATGGAAGTGAAGGCTATGATGAAGTAACTGTCTTGGAATGTCAGACTGATCGTTGCAATAAAAGGACCGTTTTGTCTGTTCCCAGGTCAATTTTCTTGATTCATTTATTGTCCTAAACAACTTACATGGTTATTAACAAAATCTTATTTAATATTTTGACAGGATAAAAGTTCAAATTCGTGTTCAGGATTGTACCAGGATTGTCACTTTGACGTTGTTTGAACGTGAAGTTCTTAAACTGTTAAAGGTTAACGCAAACCAGTTTTTGGATAAAAACATTGAGGTAAGTTATATCGTGTGAATAACATTTCGTTACTTCGTTTATACATTTTAATGTTTATATTTTAAACTGCTATGTTTATAAATTATCTATCGAAGTTATGCAATATGACAATGTTAATGTTTATCAAACAGTTGGCCAGCGATGGTAACTTTCCCAAGGAGCTGAAGGCATTGTTAAATCGGCGTTTTGCGTTTAAGATAACCATAGCTTCCTTTAACATAAAAAACAAATCAGATGGTTACTCGGTCTCGAAGTTGACTGAAAATCCTGCAATCATCTCCGAGCTTGATAGGCATTTTGATGACTTCCAGGTTCGACATACCTTCAATACGTTAGTTGTACTTTGTTGTTATAAAAACTTATACCATGTTACAATGTTTTTTTGAAATATATGAGAAAAATACAGCCTGCTAATGATGAACATTTAGATGCTGTTCTGTCTGATTCAAATGCAAATGTTAACTTTGATGTTAAGGTATGTCTTACAAACTAATTAATTCACTAATGGTTCAATATTATGTCATTCACCTTATTTTATAATTTTTTTTATAACTTTTTAGTTTTTGTTTACAGGATTCTGTATCCCGTACTGGTGATGAAGACACTCCGGTGTCTAATGTGATCAAAAGCATCTTTAGCACACCCTCTGGAGCTGAGATGAACTGTTCTGCGGAGATGGTTGAGAATCAACTTAAGCGTAATTTGGATGTTGTCTATGATGTCGATTTATCTTCTTTGCAGTCGTCAACTAAACCCCGTAAGAGTGTCAGTGATAAAGATGAAGATTTGAATGTGAATGCTGGGATTTTGAAGCCAAAGATTGAAAAGTAATGTGCCGAATCTAATAGTCATCTCCGTATTTTTGAAAACTTTTCTATGTTTATTTCTTTTTAATCATATTTAGAACATTTTATGCGCAGACTTTATGCTGGTTTTTGAATAAATATGTTGTGTGGTTTAACTTCGTGAACTTTATATTATTAAGAGATGACATTATAAATCAGTTTTTCGTATGTACGTCTATTTGTATTTAATTTATGTTTTTTTTTCTATGATATGACATGATGTTACTTTTTTAACAACTATGTATTATGTTTTGTGTTTATTGTGGTATTCCATTGTTATATCAATTCAAGATGATATTATTAAACACTATATTGTGTTATGTCTTAATAACATTCTTATTATATTAAAGTTTTATTTAAAATCTTAACCCGTTTCCATTATTAAAAAAAATAAGCATAATATTTATATTAAAGTTGTAATGTTGGAATGTTGCCATATAAACCAAATTTATATTTGGTAAATACTAAGCATAATATTTATATTAAATTTTTAATGTTGGAAAGTCATTTATATATAGCAACTTTTATCGGTTTTTTTAAATTTGATTTCAAAAATATTATTTAAACTGTTGACTTTCCAAAATTAAGATATTAATCATTAAATATCATAATGAATATACTTAAATGTTCACATTAATAATGTTTCCTTAAAAACAAATTTTACAACATATAAATCTCTTCATCTCATTTCAACTGATTTGTAGTTTTGTGTTCAACTACTACATCCCTTTCACTACAAGGGTATTGTAAGCCAGTTTGAACAAACGTTTAATTTCTTATTCCAAAAACTTATTCCGTAATGTATAAACGGTCAAAGCATGATTCCAATACTTCGGGAAATCAATCAAACCAGGGAAACACTTCAGGTTGTGTTTTTTGATTTATCTTTCACATTGTTTTGTTTGTTTATATATAATAATAATTTTAATTAGAATGTAATTCATTTTTCTTTATTACAATGATAGCCATTTCAAGAAAATGCAAGCGTAGATCTTCAGTTAACTCAAATAATGAAGTTAATATAAACAACTCAACAGGTAACACTTTTTTGGATTAATGTGATGTTAGTCTATTTTGTATATCTAGAATAACCACCTCGATATGCGATATTTATGTTATGTCTCTTTTATTTAGATGTTGCGGCTGTTATCTCAAGAAGTCCTTTTTCAGACATTACCAATGGTATTGAACTACTCTCATTTACTAACTTATGTTCCTAATATTCAAATTTTATTTAAAAATGTATATCGATTTTATAGTTTTCAATTGATTTGAAGGACCAAAATATGTATTAAATATTAAATATAAGCTATAAACTAAAAGTAGAATATGTAGATATTTATAAACACGGTTATATAGTAGCCGTCCAAACTACATAAAGATCGTAACTATGAAACATGTTAACCACATACAAAACAACTTTTAACACTACATAACTTACGCTACCTTACTTCATTAGCCAAAACAACAATATGTTATGCTTCTACAGTGATTCCAAGTTTCAAACATTACCACTAGCGAAAAACATTGGCAAGGAACAAAACACCAATATCTGGAAAGTACTGGAACTTGCAATGATCACCTTCTTTTATGTTGTTATCTTTAAGCCATTTCGCCCAGCCTTTTACAACGTACTTGATATTGTTTTATATTTGGCTCCGCCCTAACATCATGTTTTGTCTCGACATTCTGCCTGTTGGCGATCTTAACTTTCAATGTTTCGTCAATTCCTGTGATCCGTGCTACCCCAACTGGTATGCGCTATAAGTTTCAAAACATATTAATAATTTCCATTAATGATGTCAAATATTTAAAAAAATACCAAACTTCTTCAAATTATGTAAACATACTAGACGCCTATTAACATATAATTTTGTCTGAACTTACAAAGCGTTTGGTGTATGGCACAATGAATATCAGCGGACCAGTTTCATCATCATCAAACTCCTCTGATTCAGCCAAAGAGACTTCAGAATCCGATATCACAACATCGTTTTCAGCTCCGGCCATTCTAAGAAACAGTTCAAAGGTTGACCCATTTTAAATAAAACATAGACTCATAACATATAATGCAATCTTTTTGATGTAGTTTAAAGTAATGTTAGTTGACTAACTTTCATTAACTTCACACAGTTTAAAGACATTAGAAGTAATCCTAACAAACTTTGTTGTTCCATTTCATCTTACCCAATAAATGTATTGACCAAAACCATAACAAATAACATTCATTAAGTAAAATGGATATTCGAAAACAACTTAACTTTACAACCTAATCGTATAAAACACCTCATTATTATTTGTTTTTTTACTTTAAGAAAATTATTCTTTCGTTAAGTACAACATTTTCATACAATCATTTCATCGAACACCTGGTGTGCATCGTATTCTTAATGTCTTCATGCATGTGAGTGTATTCAAATCACTACCTAAATATGTTTTTTTCATACCCGAAAACATGTATGCAGTAAATACACTAAGAACATCATGTATGTTAACTAACTGAATGAAGGTAAATCTGTCAATGAAACAAGTTACATTTAGTTTACTGTATTCAGATTTGTATTTTCATTAAATAAATCCAACCAAGAAATCACAGATGAACATCAACATTGAAAAAAATGATTTAGTTTACCTGATTTTCGTAGAGTTGTGAACCGTATGATGCACAAATTCAGAATGCAGATGAGAGCAATGTTTGAAACCCTTATTGAAACTAAATGAAATATAATCTGATTGAATGATAGATATAAAGATCATGAAGTATGATGGACAAGCAATTAGTGAATCTTGACTATTTGATATACCTATCACTATGACAATTTTGAGCACAAGATTCCATGCAATCAGATTCATTTTTAGCCGCATATGTGTCTTTGTTTGGTTATTTTTATATTTTATATATTCATATATGACGTGTGCATATATATACATACTTTTGCAATGAAATTACACACGATTTGGTTTTAAATTTATAAAAGTGATTAATACTTTAACATTAAAACACACACGAAAGAGGCAAGTGTACCCCGTCATATATGTAGTAAAGTATCGGTAAGAACCAAGTATCGATCCACAGAAATGGGCGGAGAAATAATACTAGACCTTTGTCACTAAACTACCGGTAAAAACATAAGTTTTGTGATTTTTAAATAAACTAAAGTAAGCATAACCAAATACATAATAAAAACATAATAGAAAGTAGATAAAAAGCCTTGCTAAATACACAACCACAGCATGTCAACTAAGTCAGTTTTGGCACTAGAAGCATTCGGTCAATTTTCCAATTTAAGACAATTAGTATCCCTTTCGGGAATCCTAACATGACAATCATTCGGAAAGCTAAAACGATAAACACACTTTAACCACCTAAAATTGTTCTTTAACGTGCAATTGATAAATGTCTATGAAAATCTCTTAAAAATAAGCTAGTCATCCGTTAGGAGTTTTCTAACCGCACTTAATCAAGGAAAGAGACACCGATAAACACAATGCAACCACCGAGACAAGCATAAACTAGATTAAATCACAACCGAGTTCATTTTACAAATCTTGCATAAAAATTCACTAAGATAGCAATTTTGGCCTAAACTACTAACTAAGCTAACAAATCATGGCAAGAATTTATAACGACACCATCTAACCCGTTAAGGTCCTTACGTGACGGCAAGCTCTCTTGATTAACAATAATTACATTTTATTAAATCACTAACCATTTCTAGTATCATGATGCATACATTTAAACCAAGTTAAACTAGTTAACCAAATTCAAAGTTTACTAATACAAGATTAATTAAGCTTCATTTTCCAACTATCTTAACTAACCAAGCATCAATCATCCAACATAATTACTTATAATCAAGAATTCAATATCAATAACAAGGTTGCAAACTAATCATCAAAGATTAACATAGAAAATACTTCAAGTGTCATTACAAACAAAGCTTAACACACTAATGGCAATAATCTAGCAAGGGATTGTTTGTGTTTTTGCCCAAAGGCTACAATAATACATAAACATTAATCTAAGTACTTGAAAGATTAACAAAATCATGGAAAGATTAGAAAATCAAACCATAAACAAGTACTAGACTAAGGATCCGGGTAGTAATCGAGCTAAACGGGACAATGTGGCTTGAATCCGGGTGAAAGCTAACGCCTCCGGAGCCTGAAAATCGCCTGTGAAGCTCTCCAAAAATCCAGAATTTCGAACAGAATGTTTCTGTTCTGTTTTTTATAATTTTCGCTGTCGCACGGTCGTTCTCCATATGGCACGACCGTGCACTTTAAGCAATTATTGGGGATGGGTCACCATACTGCATACGTCATCAGATCGTTGACCAGATTTGAAATGGAACGACCGTTCTTTCTTTGGCATGCTCGTTCCTCACCGGGTTGTTGTTGCACGCCGAGTCGCACTGGTCGTTCATCACCGAGACTCTGTTGGTTCATCGGATACGCACGGTCGTTCCTCAGATGGAACGCCCGTTCTTCACCGAGCCGCCTTGTTTTCCTAGAACGCCCAGTCGCACCTCTCGTTCATCACCGAGCTGATCAATACTTGTCGGAGATGCACGGTCGTGCATCAGGTAGCACGACCGTTCCACAGGCCCAGGTCAGTTTCCTTAACAGAATGTCCGCAGCTTCGTCGTTTTGTCCGGAAAGTCCTCGTTTTTGCTATCATCTTGTCTGGTATGCTGTTTTAGGCCTGTAAACATAAATGTAGATAAATAAGTATCCGAATGACGGTTTTACGGCCAAAAACGCACAAAATAGGGGTAAAACGGGGGACTAAAATATGTGTAAATTAACGAATATCAAATCTCCCCACACTTGAACCTTGCTTGTCCTCAAGCAAGCTAAACTACAATACAATAAAAGATAGAAATAAACAAGAACGATAATTTACACAATATTTTATTTGAAAACTACTATAAACGGTTAGCCGGTTTGTCGAAAGACAACATCAAAAGACTCAAACCCAACAAGCATATGCAATTATAAAGCGACAACCAAAAAAAGCCGTGACTTCACATTTAATTGACTCACATGTTAATCTTCACACGACTCACAATGTTCACACACTCGGTTTTATTTATGAAACATACATAAAATGTGTATGTGTAAACACTCAACGCCTAGTCAATGAAATGTGCAATATCATAAGCTTGTCATAAGATCTCGTCTCCACCAACTAACATGCAAACTCGTGTAAATCAAGAGGTCTTTACGGGTTGTAACATTAGGCTTGGGCGAAGGGTATGGAAGTGGACATTTAAAGTGGCGAAAATGGTTAAAACTCGGTAGTAGCGTTTAACTAGCAAGAAAATAATACAACTATACATACAAACGCCTTAAAAAGGCGACTAAAGCGCAATCGAGCTTATCAACGAAATTTTTAACATTTAAGCATTCAAAATTGCTCGATTTCTATCAACTTCACCCTATTTTAGGGTGTTTTATTTTCTGTTTTTTTTTTTTTTTTTGCATAGAAAATAAACAATGAAATACAAACAATAACAAGCTAGTTAAACTATTATTTTAACCGAGTTTCAACACTAAAAAGGGTTTAAAACATAAAAAGGCTAAATTTGGTTAAGTGGGCGATAATGTGGGTAGACAAAGGTGAACGGAAAGGCTCGACATGGTTAATCCTAAAGGGTAATATAAGGTGAACGGGAAGCACAACACAAAGAACAAGTACACAACAAAGGGGTAATCTAAGTGCCTCTATCACTTTTACACAAATTCAGAAGTTCATGGTCTTAACAAGCATACTAGTGACAAGTTCTAAATTGCACATAACATCCGGCTCACTCCTATATCCGAAATGAACAAATATATAACAATCTAGGCTCAAAATTGCTCACGTAACGGAAGGAATGGGTAAAAGTGTGAAAACTATCATGTAATTCTTTCTTTGTTTGTCACGCTTTCCGGTTTCCTTTTTCAAAAATATTTTGCTTGTCGAGTTTTTATCAAGTCCGAAGTTTTCTAAAACACAACCAACCGGTTTATTTACAAAAATATATACAAAATACAAGTATTTTTGAATGATTTTTCTGATTTTTTTTCTTTTTTTTTATATATAAGAGGACAAACAAAGCTAAGTTAACAAAGTTAACCCCCTCCCCACACTTGAACTTCGCATTGTCCCCAATGCGAGACCCGAAATATAGAGAAAGGGATAAAAAATACTCCCCTCAAGATGATGTTGGTGCCACGAGACTTCCGAAGCTATATCTGGTACGTGCTCCGGTCCAAGATCCGATAGATAAAACCTGCGAGTATGTCACATGTGCACCCAAAACATAACAGAAATAGAAAAATCACAAAACAACCATAAAATACATAAATACTAAAATCCAAACAGAACACAAAGGAAATTGTCTGAAATACATAACCGGGGTGTTTTAAATAATTGTCAAAATAAACACCCAAAAGTAAATAAAGTACTGAAAGATAAAACACCACCAACTGCTATCACCACCGCCAACTACTCATCTCCATCATCATCATCATCATCATCATCATCATCATCATGTCTCGTATAGGACGGGCCGGCATCGCCAAAACCAGGGGGGTTCCACGGTGGGAACTCCGGAGGGTGCTGAAAGTAGTCGGGGTATGCGTGATGCATCTCCCCGAAAAGATATGAGAATCCCGCACTGACCCCCTGATATAAAGTATCCTGGCTCTGCCGAAGCTGGTCATGTGTGTCCCGAATCTGAGCCTGACTGGCTCGAATCTCGTCCTGGTTAGCCCGGATCTGGTCCTGGCTAGATCTAATCTCGTCGAAGTAGGTACCATGCTGCTCCTGCGTCACACGCATATCCTGGAGCTGCTGGTAGAACGTGGGCCAGTCCTCATGCTGATGAAATGCATGGTGCTGCGGCGAGTGTGGTGGTGTCGGTGGCTGTGGCTCGTGCTGCTCATGCTGCTCCCCCATTTCTTCATCCTCATATTCCTCCTCATCTAGAGGCAACGGGTCCCAGACCTCGTTATTCAATCCCCTCAACCTATCTCCCCTATCAAGCTCTGCAATCACCCCCATGAACTTTAGTGACCGAATATCGACATGAACCCCCTCGGTAATCAAAGTGAGACCCTGAAGCACCCCCGACGTCATATAGCGCTCATTGTACGCTATTTCGGTCACATACTGACCGCCATGTATCTCACTGTTCGGAGTCCGCCCCGAACACTTGACAAAGTACTCAGCCATTCGTGCGGCTAGGTTGATTGGTGCTTTGTCAACCAACGCATATAGAAAAAGCAAATCAGGAGTTGGACAGTTACCGAGACTGTCCATGCGACCGCATATCGAATGGCTGAATACATGGTGCATCACTCGCACCAGAGGGTCTCGGAGTCGCGAGGCCTTTGACATCCTCGGGTTGTAGGGCTCCCCAATAGCGTTTTCTGCCCAGAATGCATCATGCGCTGCATCATTAGGGAAGTTGAACTGATCGTTGAAGACGTCGGGATCATCCATGTCGTCCCTAGTATAAATCCCAAGCCTTCTTCCCAAACGACCAACCGACCACGTATGCCATCGTCTACATAACCTGAAGGTTACCCGCTCCCTGTAGGGGAAATCAGGCTGTGTATGTGCAACCGGCCTTTCATAAGCATACGATGCGAAGAATTCAATTGTCAACTCCCGGTAAACGGGTCGGTTGCAAGCGACCAGATTTGCTAGCGGGCGACTCGTCATGTCGTCCAGTCGATCATACTGATTGAGTTCACGCATGACTTCCCAATCTAACCATCGGGGGACTCCAAACTGCCCCCGTCTCGCCCACAATGCGTCGCGCTTCGGTATGCACAAAGCTTCTTTCTCAATGTTGGGGTCAAACTGAAGGAAGGGATGGTTCATCTGTAATGGGGAACATTGTTAGAAAGACAGAAATAGGAGAGAAATGAATTGAAAACAGCCGAGCAGCAAATTATGAAGAAACTGTCAAACTGATCTGGGCATATGGCACGGTCGTGCGACGAGACGCACGGTCGTGCGTCACCGACGACAATGGAACATCTGCCCAGAAATGTCGGAACTATCGTGAAACACCGGCGAGGCACGACCGTTCCATATGAGGAACGACCGTGCAACTTGGTTTTCTGCAGATTTTTGACCCAGGCTCTAAGTAGCCCAATTTTTTCACAAATCTTCAAGTTTTTACACAAACGGGGGTCAGAAAAATGCACCAGATGTTCACGATACTACGATTCAACAAGGGTTAGGGTTTCGATTTGTTTATGAAGAGAACCCTAAAAATTCCTTGAAAAATCGGAAGAAATCTAACCTAGAAAGCAAGAAAACAAGAAATCTACAACTAAGAACGTACCGTGCGAAGAAGGGTGTGAGATCGTGCGAAAAACCGTGCGATATGATGAAGAATCGCCCTGGAACGGCCTGCAGCGACTAGGGTTCGCGAATGAGGGATTTTGCAGCAGATGAGGGTATATATAATGTGCAAAATGACAAAATTGCCCTCAGCCTGACGCACGGTCGTTCGACCTATGGCACGGTCGTGCGTCACCGACGTCGCTCAAACCCAGACCACTTTTCTCGGAAATGCACCGGGGGTGCGATCTACCGTGCCCGCCCTCGGTGACGCACGGTCGTGCGACCTGAGGAACGGTCGTGCATCAGGTGCAGATCAGAATTTTTCCGCAGAAGCCATTTCCAGCAACTGTTTCGGCCGTTTTTCGCCGTTTTTTCGACACACCAACTGTTCTAACAATATTGCAATACAGAACCTTCGCTCGGCACGTACAAAAACTAAACAAACTAACGTAAACAACCTAACTAACTTAAATTATGCTAAAACTACAAAAATACAAAAAAGGACTATTTTACCCTTATAGCGCCAAAGACGCTCCTGCTGCATTTTTGTCGGCGAGTCAGTAGCGTAGACTCATGGTAAATTTTTGTCGACGAGTCGATAGCAAGACTCAAAGCTAAAACTAGAAAAATTACTAAAAAGACGACACTACCCCTAAAGCGCAAAATACGCTCTTGCTACATTTTTGATCCGCGAGTCAGTAGCGTAGACTCTCTCCTCCCCACACTTATGATGTGTGCGGGATTTGGAGTTCAATCACCTCCACCGCCGACTCTATCGGCCCGGCAACGTACAACTTCAACCGGTGACCATTTACCTTGAATGTAACGCCATCCGCGTTCTCTACTGCAACAGTACCATACGGAAATACTTCCTTAACCGTGTATGGTCCTGTCCAGCGTGAATGAAGCTTCCCAGGAAATAAGCGCAGCCTTGAATTGTACAGAAGAACAAGATCACCCGCTTGGAATTCTTTATGGTCCTTCAAGCGTTTGTCGTGAAGTTTCTTCGTGCGCTCTTTGTAGAGTACGGAGCTCTCATAGGCTTGGTGCCGCAATTCTTCCAATTCATGAATTTGGAGAAACCGGGCTTCACCTCCGGTTTTTAGGTCCAAATTCGTGGTTTTCAAAGCCCACATAGCCTTGTGCTCCAACTCCACCGGTAAATGGCATGCCTTTCCGTATACCAACCTAAAGGGGGTGGTTCCTATAGGGGTCTTATAAGCTGTACGGAATGCCCACAATGCATCCTCGAGTTTGTCCGACCACTCCTTGCGGTTCGCTCCAACAGACCGCTCTAGGATGCGCTTAAGCCCACGGTTCGTGACCTCCACCTGCCCGCTTGTCTGCGGATGATAGGGCGTGGACAAACGGTGATGTACACCGTATCGAGACAAAGCCTTTTCAAGCTGTGTATTACAAAAATGAGTCCCTCGGTCACTAATGAGCGCTTTCGGAGCGCCAAATCGGGCGAACAAACTCTTAAGAAACCTCACAACTACTCTGGCGTCGTTAGTGGGTAAGGCTTGCGCCTCCGCCCACTTTGATACATAGTCAACAGCCACGAGTATGTACTTGTTTCCACGTGAGGGGGGGAATGGTCCCATGAAGTCTATCCCCCAAACATCAAAGACTTCACATACCTGTATCCAGTTCTGGGGCATTTCGTCGCGTGCCGATATGTTCGTCGCCCTCTGACAAGCATCGTACGCTTTCACCCAACTCTGCGCGTCACGGAAAATGGTCGGCCAGTAAAACCCGGAATCCAACACCTTCTTCGCTATGAAGTTGGCTCCGTGGTGGCCTTCGGTAGGTCCCTCATGACACTGGCGCAGAATATCGGTCGCCTCAGACCCTGATACACATCGTCTGATCACCTGATCAGCATCCACTTTCAACAAGAAAGGGTCGTCCCATATGTAGTGCTTTAGATCTGAAAAGAATTTCCTCTTTTGCTGGTGAGTCAACCCTTTTATCAGAATTCTACAAGCAAGATAGTTCGCAAAGTCAGCGAACCATGGCGACTCATCACATATCTCAACACCCATCAAAGATTCGTGTGGGAACTTGTCATTGATTGAATCCCAACGCGAATCCTGGATGTCTCCGTGCTCTAACCGAGACAGATGGTCGGCCGCTACATTCAAAGCACCCTTTTTATCTTGTATCTCAATATCAAACTCTTGCAGCAATAGGATCCATCTGATTAGACGCGGTTTAGCGTCCTGTTTGCTGAAGAGGTATCTAATGGCTGCGTGATCAGTGTATGCAACGGTTTTCGAAAGCACCAGATACGATCTAAATTTATCGAATGCGAAAACGACCGCCAAGAGCTCTTTTTCAGTCGTGGTGTAATGCTCTTGAGCGTCGTGAAGAGTTTTGCTCGCATAATACATCGGATGGAAGTGCTTTTCCTTCTTTTGACCCAGAACGGCCCCTATAGCGTAATCACTCGCGTCGCACATGATTTCAAATGGCAGACTCCAGTCCGGTGCGACTAAAATAGGGGCCTCAATCAACTTCTGCTTGAGGAGGTCAAAAACCCTCAAGCAATCATCTCCAAACACGAACGGAGCATCTTTCTCCAACAAACGGGTCATGGGTCTGGCGATTTTTGAAAAATCTTGATGAATCGCCGATAGAACCCGGCATGACCGAGAAAGCTCCGTATAGCTCTAATAGAGGTGGGGGCGGAAGTCGTGATATAACGTCGACTTTAGCTGGGTCGACTTCCATGCCCGCGTGAGAAATTTTGTGTCCCAAAACTATGCCCCCCTTCACCATGAAGTGGCATTTCTCCCAGTTCAGGACCAGATTAGTCTTCTCACACCTCTTCAACATTCTTTTCAAATTTTCCAGACATTGATCAAAGGAATCCCCAAATACCTAGAAGTCGTCCATGAACACCTCCATGGAATCCTCAATCATGTCGTGGAAAATGGCGACCATACATCGCTGGAAAGTAGCCGGTGCATTACACAGCCTAAAGGGCATACGCCGGTAGGCGAATGTACCGAAGGGACAGGTAAATGTGGTCTTCTCCTGGTCCTCAGGAGCGATAGGAATCTGAAAGTAACCTGAGAACCCATCCAGAAAACAATAATACAACTTCCCTGACAGACGCTCCAACATTTGATCAATGTGTCACACCCAGAAAACGTGGAACATACAAAACGTGGCGGAAACGTCGGGGAGTGTTGTAACAGAATTAATTGTTTCAAATCCATGGCAATTGAAGTTTCGTTTTATTGATTAAAAGTGTTACAATGTATTAATAAACAAAGAAATACAACATAATTAACTAGTCTTGCATCTTTTATTGTCACTAAAGCCCAAATCTGCCTATATGTATCTTGATCATCTTATGCAACATCTCCTGAAAAACACATGTGAAAATAGGTATGTCAGCATAAAAATGCCGGTGAGATACATAGGTTTTGTGAAAATAGGTTTCATGACTTATGTTTGAGAAAATGTTTAGTCATGAACCTTGTTATTTGCTTTGTTTTGTAAATCATTTGAAAATCGATAAGATCAGATGATATGTATAAATAATGTACGGTTAAATGAATAACCATGTAAAATGAGTTTGTATTAGATAAATTGTTTGTAAATCAATGTTTTGTGAAAAATATGTTATTTGTATAAAATGTTCTATGTCTCAACCTAAATGATTCAGATAACGCTACAATATGTAATACCATACAAACACTTATATATAGGAAGTACCAGCGGCGTATCCACCATGCTTGTATCATATTACACACGCATCGTTACTTAATCACTTAATCAAACCAAACCAAACAATGTAAGATGTCTATGTTTAAACCAATTGCCAAATGTATTGAATAATATGTCAAAATGTTTATGTCAAGATGTAAACCATGTAATGTGTAACCAAAATGATATGTATGGCTAGTGAAATGCATCAACTAAACCATATGCACAAGAACATAGTATTGAAGTAAAACTTGGTTTAAATCAAAGTTATGTTTTGTGTAGTAAATGCATGATCAATGTAAATCATGTAATATGCGTCCAAAATGTAAGTATGTGATGAATAACAAATGTACTAAGTATGAAGAACAATGCAACGATTGAACATACATAGCATGTGAACTGTACTAAGTATGCAACAACAGACATACGTAGCATGCGACCTATACTAAGTATGCAACAATAGACATACGTAGCATGTGATGTAATGTAAAACAATGTACTAAGTAATGCACACAATGGCACACCTAGTATGAAATGTAATGAAATCATGTACTATAATGTACTAATGAACATAACAAGTATATGATGTGAAAACAGGAAAGCTTGAAAGTAACAAGTAGGCACATGTGTTCCACCCCAAAACGTTTGGAAAACAGTAAAAGAGGGGTCTATGTACTCACTTGAGATTGCTCAGAAGTCCTAGGATAACCACCAAGCAATGCTAGAGATCACGGAATCAAACGTCACCTAATATAGGTATCTATGTTAATAAACCGGACCTAAATCGGAAGACTGGGTAGCATGAGGGTTTGTAAACCAAATGAGTGTAGGAACTCATGTGATATGGTTAATCAAAGCCTACATACTAAATGAAACTTAACCTAAGTGTCTACGACCCATTACGACCCGTTTAGGTAGCTTATGCTACTTTAACGCGTCGTTCGCGTGAAACGCGTTCGGACCGCCTAACTAGCCCTATGACAAGTGTTATATGCCTAAACATATTACATAATCAGTTATGTGACAAAGGTTTAGGTTACATATGCTTAATTACCAATTATACATGATAAGGGTATTCTGGTAATTTACCTAAGGCATATAAACTACCTATCATACAACTACTTAAACGATGTGACCATAGGGTATAACCTCGAAAGGTTATTCCCTACCTACTATGGTCACCTAATGTGTTTGGTCGGATCCTAATGATCGACCAAACTGGGTCGGGTTCGAAGGTATAGGCGATTTATTAGATCGCCTACCCTACGACCCTAGACAACGTGGTAATCAGTGGGCATAGTCCCAAGGGACTATGACCAACGTGATTACACTCACGTTGCGAAGTTCAAACGAACTTCGCATTGACCATTACTGGTCAACGCTGAAAGTCAAACAAAGTTTGACTTTCTGACTCGAAAAGCAATAAAATAAGGAAAAGAACGAAAGAATACTTACGAAGGGTCCCCGAATGCTAATCCCGATCCAAGAACTCAGGTATGAAACAATGGTTTCAACTTAGAGCTCTCAAATCAGAATTCTTGTGCAAAATGAGGTTGTGTGGGTTGGGTATTTATAGGAATACCCGAACCGTTAGGATCGTTTCATGGAAAACGTGCCATGATCCAACCCGTACACTTGTCAGAACCTTATGGAAGCTACATATGAGTCTTATCTTAGTGACTAAGCAACTTAAAACATGTGGTTAAGGATCAATCAGCTGCAACTTGTATTTAGAACATGGAATCTGGTCCAGAATAGGCAGTCGCGTAGCGCGACTGCATAGGCCCTTAGGGCTCGCGCTACGTCACTGCCTCCCAGTTCCAGAAATGTTTCAAAAGTGACAGGTTTAGTCCCTGCAGCCCGTTTAAGCGATTTTCGATGCGTTTGAACCCCGTTAACCTCATTTCAAGGCTCTAAAATGAAGTTAAAGTATAGGGAACTCAAAACATGCTCAAAAATATGCCGGAGGTTGGTTCGTTTGGCCGTACGAACGCGATGTTCGCTTAATTACGACGGAATGCGCATAAGCGCGAAAAACGATCCAAATGACGCGACGAATGGATTTTTCTTATGGCGAACACTAAAATATAATGTAGTCATGCTTACATAAATTTTTGGATGTCCGGATGTATTCAGAACGTAAGTTATGCGCGAAAATGCAAACTTGTGCACTTTTTGACACTTTTAGTCCCTGAATGACACAAAAGTTTATTTTAGCATACCGAACACCTCGAAGCCTATTTCTAAGCTATGTGAAGGATATTTATGGTATGTTTAACTTATGGTCATGCTCCGGAATGTCTGTTACAGTTTAAATTGGCATACTTTCGCAGTTTGTCAACTTTAGTCCCTGTAAGTGAATAAACTTTGATTTCACCACACCAAACCTTCAAAAACTTATATCTAAGTTATGTAAAGGTTATTTAAGGTATGTTAAGCCTATTTCACTATTCCGGAGTGTTTGTTGCATTAAACTGGTTATATTTACGCATCAGTGCGTGTATAACCTTCCAGAAAGCGATTCAGAGCTTGAAATCGAACAAGAGTTGATATGTGCAATCGATACACATATTTTTTTTTACAAATCCCAAGTATGAAACACAATGTTTCATTGGTTTGGCATTTGTTTGATGGCTGGAGTGACACGGGTGTTACAGTCTCCCCTACTTTAGGAAATTTCGTCCCGAAATTAATTCGTAGGAGTCTATCTGTGACTTTGTGTTAAATAACCATCAAAGATGAACAAGACGTAATCCTGTAATTTCTCTTTAATGAACATTTTTCAGAAATGAAAAATGAACGGAGTTATTTTCAACAGGCATTCTTTAGAAACAAAAATGAACGGAATAGTCATTTTACATCTTCAGAAACAAAAATGAACCGAATGAGTCATTTTACATCTTCAGAAACAAAAATGAACGGAATAGTCATTTTACATCTTCAGAAACAAAAAAGAACCGAATGAGTCATTTTACATCTTCAGAAACAAAAATGAACCGAATGAGTCATTTTACATCTTCAGAAACAAAAATGAACGGAATAGTCATTTTACATCTTCAGAAACAAAAATGAACCGAATGAGTCATTTTTACATCTTCAGAAACAAAAATGAACGGAATAGTCATTTTACATCTTCAGAAACAAAAATGAACCGAATGAGTCATTTTACATCTTCAGAAACAAAAATGAACGGAATAGTCATTTTACATCTTCAGAAACAAAAATGAACCGAATGAGTCATTTTACATCTTCAGAAACAAAAATGAACGGAATAGTCATTTTACATCTTCAGAAACAAAAATGAACCGAATGAGTCATTTTACATCTTTAGAAACAAAAATGAACCGAATGAGTCATTTTACATCTTCAGAAACAAAAATGAACGGAATAGTCATTTTACATCTTCAGAAACAAAAATGAACCGAATGAGTCATTTTACATCTTCAGAAACAAAAATGAACGGAATAGTCATTTTACATCTTCAGAAAAGAAACAAAAATGAACGGAATAGTCATTTTACATCTTCAGAAACAAAAATGAACCGAATGAGTCATTTTACATCTTCAGAAACAAAAATGAACGGAATAGTCATTTTATATCTTCAGAAACAAAAATGAACCGAATGAGTCATTTTACATCTTCAGAAACAAAAATGAACGGAATAGTCATTTTACATCTTCAGAAACAAAAATGAACCGAATGAGTCATTTTACATCTTCAGAAACAAAAATGAACGGAATACATGACAAAATTTGCTGTGGTCTCTGTGCACTGAATTTCCATAATTATGTACGCGTCCATAATTACGTAATTCCTTGCACAGTCCGCACAGTGCATTTCATGATGTGTAGGGGAAGAAAATATCAAACCTGTGATGAGTGTGACTGGACTACCATAGGGTCCTTTTAATCAGATCAACACATGATCTTTTTAATTAGACCTCCAAGGAGTCCTTTCAGCTATACCATCACATGATATTCCTAACCAGATTTTTGGATCAATCTGTTTAACTAGACCACTCAGGGGTCTAATTATGGAATGGTACAATATAATCCAAGGGTCTTTTCTACAACGTAGAAGCCCATTGAGGATTTAATATAGTACACAAAGATATCCTACTATGAATCCCTTATACGAAGATATGGAAGATTCTACGAGGATTAGGATGACAAAACTTGGATCACACAAAAACATAAAAGGAAACACATAAGCACATAATCACATAGTTGTTTAACTTGTTATTAATTTGTTATCTTTGGACGCGGATACTTAAAGCACACCAGGAATCCAATTCGTGGATTTCATTTGGCACTTTAATCAATTCAAGAATCTATCTATGAAGATAGGATAATCTTAAAAGGAATTCGGCTTTATCCTTATTGAATTGTGATGTACGTATTGAATCATACAAAGAATTCAATTAAGGGCTCCGATTTGAGTGATATTTATCCACAAGGATCTGATTATGAGGATAGAAAGATCCTTCATGGATTCTGGAATTTGTGTAACGAGAGGTGCTTCGACACCTTGCACTAGGTGTGCTTAAGTCGATACATAAGGTAGAAAGTTTATGAGGTTGAGGCGCCAGATATGTCAAGCGACATATGAAGCAGAGTTTGAAGGTTGAGCAGCAGCAGGATTTGTAACAGCTTTGCTTTGGATTGCAAAGCGGCACATGTTAACCAAATGTCTCCATCGTCCACCGTGGGTACATTTGAAACAGGGTATTTGGTTTGGATGATGACAGTTGTATTGATTGCACCAAGGAGCAGTTCCCTTACGGCTTCATCCCTGAGGCGAGTCATGGTGATAGCTAAGTCAACGGTCCTCTGGAGTATGACGCCTATTCGCTGGGTAATTGCAGCACCTGGTTCGGACATTGTTGTTGTGATGAAGAGGCACCATGAAGAAAATAGAAGACATGGGAGGAAACAAGGGAAAGATAGTCGAAAGAAAATGACAAGGCATGTAGATTGTGACCATTTGTTTGTTACCAAAGGCAAACAAATGAGACTGTGACTAATCAAAGTAAGCGGGTCAATATAATGTATCGCGAAGACATGCTCGCCTATAAGTGAACACTCATCCCAAGAATTCCCAGGTAAGCACAATTGGTCTCGCGTCTGATGAGATGTATACGAAGTGCTTGCCTAGACAGAAAACCCAAAATACAGGCATTCACCCTTCCAGTTTGCACGTGTTCACATTATTTAAAACCCAAAACCTTGACGAGATTTTGAAAATTCAAAGGGGTTCAAAACCATATAATAGAGAGTTCAAAACCTTACAATAAAGGGTTCAAAACCTAGTAATCAATCATCCTAGAACATATGATTAGTTTTCAAAGCGGTTTTGAAATTTATGTTCTTGTTGTGGTCGTCGCCTAAGGATAGGTGACGGTATTGTTTTATGACTAAACGCAAGTAAACTCGCGTTAGGGTCCTAAGAAAGTTATAGACTAGGTTAAAGCATTACTAATAACCTAATTCCCTATAACCATTGGCTCTGATACCATCTTTTCTGTCACACCCCGACCACGTGGAACATACAAAACGTGGCGGAAACGTCGGGGAGTGTTGTAACAGAATTAATTGTTTCAAATCCATGGCAATTGAAGTTTCGTTTTATTGATTAAAAGTGTTACAATGTATTAATAAACAAAGAAATACAACATAATTAACTAGTCTTGCATCTTTTATTGTCACTAAAGCCCAAATCTGCCTATATGTATCTTGATCATCTTATGCAACATCTCCTGAAAAACACATGTGAAAATAGGTACGTCAGCATAAAAATGCCGGTGAGATACATAGGTTTTGTGAAAATAGGTTTCATGACTTATGTTTGAGAAAATGTTTAGTCATGAACCTTGTTATTTGCTTTGTTTTGTAAATCATTTGAAAATCGATAAGATCAGATGATATGTATAAATAATGTACGGTTAAATGAATAACCATGTAAAATGAGTTTGTATTAGATAAATTGTTTGTAAATCAATGTTTTGTGAAAAATATGTTATTTGTATAAAATGTTCTATGTCTCAACCTAAATGATTCAGATAACGCTACAATATGTAATACCATACAAACACTTATATATAGGAAGTACCAGCGGCGTATCCACCATGCTTGTATCATATTACACACGCATCGTTACTTAATCACTTAATCAAACCAAACCAAACAATGTAAGATGTCTATGTTTAAACCAATTGCCAAATGTATTGAATAATATGTCAAAATGTTTATGTCAAGATGTAAACCATGTAATGTGTAACCAAAATGATATGTATGGCTAGTGAAATGCATCAACTAAACCATATGCACAAGAACATAGTATTGAAGTAAAACTTGGTTTAAATCAAAGTTATGTTTTGTGTAGTAAATGCATGATCAATGTAAATCATGTAATATGCGTCCAAAATGTAAGTATGTGATGAATAACAAATGTACTAAGTATGAAGAACAATGCAACGATTGAACATACATAGCATGTGAACTGTACTAAGTATGCAACAACAGACATACGTAGCATGCGACCTGTACTAAGTATGCAACAATAGACATACGTAGCATGTGATGTAATGTAAAACAATGTACTAAGTAATGCACACAATGGCACACCTAGTATGAAATGTAATGAAATCATGTACTATAATGTACTAATGAACATAACAAGTATATGATGTGAAAACAGGAAAGCTTGAAAGTAACAAGTAGGCACATGTGTTCCACCCCAAAACGTTTGGAAAACAGTAAAAGAGGGGTCTATGTACTCACTTGAGATTGCTCAGAAGTCCTAGGATAACCACCAAGCAATGCTAGAGATCACGGAATCAAACGTCACCTAATATAGGTATCTATGTTAATAAACCGGACCTAAATCGGAAGACTGGGTAGCATGAGGGTTTGTAAACCAAATGAGTGTAGGAACTCATGTGATATGGTTAATCAAAGCCTACATACTAAATGAAACTTAACCTAAGTGTCTACGACCCATTACGACCCGTTTAGGTAGCTTATGCTACTTTAACGCGTCGTTCGCGTGAAACGCGTTCGGACCGCCTAACTAGCCCTATGACAAGTGTTATATGCCTAAACATATTACATAATCAGTTATGTGACAAAGGTTTAGGTTACATATGCTTAATTACCAATTATACATGATAAGGGTATTCTGGTAATTTACCTAAGGCATATAAACTACCTATCATACAACTACTTAAACGATGTGACCATAGGGTATAACCTCGGAAGGTTATTCCCTACCTACTATGGTCACCTAATGTGTTTGGTCGGATCCTAATGATCGACCAAACTGGGTCGGGTTCGAAGGTATAGGCGATTTATTAGATCACCTACCCTACGACCCTAGACAACGTGGTAATCAGTGGGCATAGTCCCAAGGGACTATGACCAACGTGATTACACTCACGTTGCGAAGTTCAAACGAACTTCGCATTGACCATTACTGGTCAACGCTGAAAGTCAAACAAAGTTTGACTTTCTGACTCGAAAAGCAATAAAATAAGGAAAAGAACGAAAGAATACTTACGAAGGGTCCCCGAATGCTAATCCCGATCCAAGAACTCAGGTATGAAACAATGGTTTCAACTTAGAGCTCTCAAATCAGAATTCTTGTGCAAAATGAGGTTGTGTGGGTTGGGCATTTATAGGAATACCCGAACCGTTAGGATCGTTTCATGGAAAACGTGCCATGATCCAACCCGTACACTTGTCAGAACCTTATGGAAGCTACATATGAGTCTTATCTTAGTGACTAAGCAACTTAAAACATGTGGTTAAGGATCAATCAGCTGCAACTTGTATTTAGAACATGGAATCTGGTCCAGAATAGGCAGTCGCGTAGCGCGACTGCATAGGCCCTTAGGGCTCGCGCTACGTCACTGCCTCCCAGTTCCAGAAATGTTTCAAAAGTGACAGGTTTAGTCCCTGCAGCCCGTTTAAGCGATTTTCGATGCGTTTGAACCCCGTTAACCTCATTTCAAGGCTCTAAAATGAAGTTAAAGTATAGGGAACTCAAAACATGCTCAAAAATATGCCGGAGGTTGGTTCGTTTGGCCGTACGAACGCGATGTTCGCTTAATTACGACGGAATGCGCATAAGCGCGAAAAACGATCCAAATGACGCGACGAATGGATTTTTCTTATGGCGAACACTAAAATATAATGTAGTCATGCTTACATAAATTTTTGGATGTCCGGATGTATTCAGAACGTAAGTTATGCGCGAAAATGCAAACTTGTGCACTTTTTGACACTTTTAGTCCCTGAATGACACAAAAGTTTATTTTAGCATACCGAACACCTCGAAGCCTATTTCTAAGCTATGTGAAGGATATTTATGGTATGTTTAACTTATGGTCATGCTCCGGAATGTCTGTTACAGTTTAAATTGGCATACTTTCGCAGTTTGTCAACTTTAGTCCCTGTAAGTGAATAAACTTTGATTTCACCACACCAAACCTTCCAAAACTTATATCTAAGTTATGTAAAGGTTATTTAAGGTATGTTAAGCCTATTTCACTATTCCGGAGTGTTTGTTGCATTAAACTGGTTATATTTACGCATCAGTGCGTGTATAACCTTCCAGAAAGCGATTCAGAGCTTGAAATCGAACAAGAGTTGATATGTGCAATCGATACACATATTTTTTTTACAAATCCCAAGTATGAAACACAATGTTTCATTGGTTTGGCATTTGTTTGATGGCTGGAGTGACACGGGTGTTACACAATGAATGGAAGCGGGAAGTGGTCCTTGCGAGTGGCGTCGTTGAGTTTGCGATAATCAATGCAAACCCGCCATCCAGTGACCGTCCTGGTTGGAATGAGCTCATTCCTATCGTTTGTGACCACAGTCATGCCCCCCTTTTTGGGCACTACCTGCACAGGACTGACCCAAACAGAGTCGGAAATGGGATAGATCATACCAGCATCTAACAACTTAATCACTTCCTTTTTAACGACCTCTTGCATGTTTGGGTTCAGCCGCCTCTGGTGCTGCGCACACGGCTTGAACTGATCCTCCATAAGAATTTTATGTGTACAGAAGGAGGGATTTATTCCTTTTATATCCATGATTTTCCAGGCGATTGCTTTCTTATGAAGTTTCAACACATTAAGCAGTCTGCTCTTCTCTTCTCCCGCCAATCCAGATGAAATAATGACAGGCAAATGACGCTCCTCATCCAGAAATGCGTACTCCAGGTGCGGTGGGAGCTCTTTAAGCTCCAAGGTAGGAGGATCTTCCACTGAAGGCTTCGACTTCACTTCACTTTCGCGATCAATTTCTGTGAAACGGTTCGGACTCTGGGGACCATCATCACCAATCTGATAGACCGGCTGCTCTAAATAGTGGCCCTCCTGCGTAATGCCATCTAAGTCCCCACACAACAGATGTGTGCCCGAATCTATCTCCTCGATCGTACCCTGGAAATGCGTGCTCACATAAGTGTCGATGATGTCAACATAATAGAGCGCGTCGTCCTGACTCTGAGGATGCTGCATAGAACGTTTAATGTCAAACGTCACATGCTCATCATCTACTCGGAGTGTGATCTGGCCCGCTGCCACGTCCACAATCGTCCGGGCGGTATTCAAAAATGGGCGTCCGAGTATCAGAGGCACTCTCGAGTCCTCATCCATGTCCAGGATAACAAAATCCACGGGAAATACAAACTTGTCAATCTTAACAAGCATATTCTCTACAAACCCGCGTGGATACTTGACAGAACGATCCGCAAGTCGAATACTCATCCTCGTAGGTGACGGCTCACCTAGATCCAACTTTGTAAAAACCTTATAGGGCATAAGGTTTATACTCGCTCCTAGATCTGCTAACGCATTACTGACAGACAGATTGCCAATGAGGCAAGGAAGCGTGAAACTGCCTGGATCTCCCATTTTTGTAGGCAGGCGATTCTGGAGAATAGCAGAGCAGCTTTCATTCATAACCACACAAGACATGTCCTCGAGCTTTTGTTTGTTTGAGAGGATGTCTTTCAGAAACTTCGCATACTTTGGCATCTGTGCCAAAGCTTCAACAAACGGTATGTTTATATGCAATTGCTTAAACATTTCGAGAAACTTACCGTTTTGTTCATCCATCTTCTGCTTCTTCAACCTTCCTGGATAAGGCACTGGAGGCGTGTAACCTCTGACCGACTCCTGGACTTCTGCTGTACTTGCTGGGCATAGCCTGGCATGCACCTCATCCGGTGTGTCGGTCGGGACCGCTTCAGTGATCGGTGGTGAGTCCGATATGACGGGTCCGGTAGGTTTTCCATTCCTGGTCATCACAGCATTCACATCTCTGTGCGGGCCCGGGTTAGTCTTAGTATTGCCCGGGAGACCACCCTGGGGTCTCTTCGACATCATCTGTGCCAGCTGACCAACCTGATTCTCTATATTCTGAATCGAGGCCTTGTGGCTCCTCATTTCTCCCTCATGAGAGAGAAAACGATCCTCGCTCTGCTAGTAGCGTTTTTCAGCTAACTGATTCGCGCTCAAGGAGCTAGTAAGAAGCTGGGCCATCATATCCTTAAGCTTAGAACTAGACTGAGGGTGCTGCTGGGAACTACTCCCAGAGCCCTGATTCTGATACGGGTATGAACGCTGCTGGTAGGATTGGTTGTACTGCTGGAACTGCTGACCCTGACCCTGACCCTGTTGCGCTGGAGCGTGCGGAGTGAATCCCAAAGGATTTTGATTGCCTGTGTTTGCTGGCCACCCAAAATTTGGGTGATTTCTCCAACCGGGATTATAGGTGTTACTGTAAGGGTTGTTCTGCGGCCTCACTTGGTTACTCACGAAATCTACCTCTTCGTGGCCCTCATATCCGACTCCCTGAAAACATGCCCCAGGCTCGTGTGACACTCCACACTGGTCACAACCCGAGCCCGCATGCGCAATCATCTGGGACCTGTCGAATCTCGATGCGAGAGCCGAGATTTGTGCAGTAATGGCCGTATAGTCGTCTACAGCATGGACTCCTGCGCGAGATCCTGCTGATGATGATGTAGCCCGACTTCTATCTCCTTCGCGGCAAGAGCTAGACTTCAACGCAGCCTTTTCAATGATATCGTAAGCCTCATTGGGCGTCTTTGTCCCCAAATCGCCTCCTGAATTCATATCTAATCGCTCCTGCGTATTGTAGCTAAGCCCCTGATAGAATGTCAAGACTAGCTGTCTCTTGGTGAAGCCATGATGTGGAACATCAAGTAACAGATCCTTGAATCTCTCCCAAGCTGCATGCAACGACTCTCCCTCATCCTGACGAAAGGTCACCACTCGGTTCCTTAACTTGGTTGTCTTCTCGGGTGGAAAGTACTTTTTCATAAATAGCTCCGCCAACCCATTCCAGGTCCTGATGGACCCAGCTGGCAGTGACATAAGCCACGCTCTGGCTTCGTCACGCAGTGAGAAAGGAAACAACCTCAACCGAACGGCATCCTCCGAAACATCCCTCATCTTAAACGTGGAACAAACTTCGAGAAAAGCCGCAATATGTCATCCGGGATCCTCATGTTCGCGTCCGTCGAACTGCACCGAATTCTACACCATATTAATTATACTAGATTTAATTTCAAAAACAGGTGCATCTATAGTAGGTCTAAGGATACTCGGCTCCAGGCCTGTCGCTCCAGGCTGATTAGACTCATTCAACGGTCGCTCATCGTCTGCCATGATTATGTTTCCTCCTGAGCCCTCGGCTTCAGCAGGTACCACCGAATCCGGCCCACCACTGGCGAGCAGTAGCCCAACCGCCCGACCTTTCGCGCGTAGACGTCTCCTAAGATCACGTTCGGGCTCGTCTGACGGTTCAACAAGTTCTGGAGCGGGGGTCGAGAACATTAACCTGCAAACGAAAATTTGACACGGTGAATATTTTATTAATTAAATAATGCTGTTTTTTTTCAGCTGAATAGAAGCAGAAAATTATTAAAAATGGGCTGAAAATTTTATAAAAATCCGAAAATGGGCCCGAAATTTTATAAAAATTCAACACAATAAATAAATGAATCGACTAATACAAAAATGGCTTTAGGGTTCCGAAAACCCAAAGAATAAGTGAATAAATAAATCTGGATCAAATAAATAAATGGAACAAAAATAAACGCGGAAACGAATAAATGAAATAAAACAAGAAATATTCATAAATAAATAAACAAATAAATAATCATGAAAGTATTCACAAATATAAACAAGTATATACACCGATAACCAAATGACTCGGGTCGTTCCTAAAACTCGCCATTTCCCCGGCAACGGCGCCAAAAACTTGACGTGTGCGTATATATACATACTTTTGCAATGAAATTACAACGATTTGGTTTTAAATTTATAAAAGTGATTATTACTTTAACATTAAAACACACACGAAAGAGGCAAGTGTACCCCGTCATATATGTAGTAAAGTATCGGTAAGTACCAAGTATCGATCCACAGAAATGGGCGGAGAAATAATACTAGACCTTTGTCACTAAACTACCGGTAAAAACATAAGTTTTGTGATTTTTAAATAAACTAAAGTAAGCATAACCAAATACATAATAAAAACATAATAGAAAGTAGATAAAAAGCCTTGCTAAATACACAACCACAGCATGTCAACTAAGTCAGTTTTGGCACTAGAAGCATTCGGTCAATTTTCCAATTTAAGACAATTAGTATCCCTTTCGGGAATCCTAACATGACAATCATTCGGAAAGCTAAAACGATAAACACACTTTAACCACCTAAAATTGTTCTTTAACGTGCAATTGATAAATGTCTATGAAAATCTCTTAAAAATAAGCTAGTCATCCGTTAGGAGTTTTCTAACCGCACTTAATCAAGGAAAGAGACACCGATAAACACAATGCAACCACCGAGACAAGCATAAACTAGATTAAATCACAACCGAGTTCATTTTACAAATCTTGCATAAAAATTCACTAAGATAGCAATTTTGGCCTAAACTACTAACTAAGCTAACAAATCATGGCAAGAATTTATAACGACACCATCTAACCCGTTAAGGTCCTTACGTGACGGCAAGCTCTCTTGATTAACAATAATTACATTTTATTAAATCACTAACCATTTCTAGTATCATGATGCATACATTTAAACCAAGTTAAACTAGTTAACCAAATTCAAAGTTTACTAATACAAGATTAATTAAGCTTCATTTTTCAACTATCTTAACTAACCAAGCATCAATCATCCAACATAATTACTTATAATCAAGAATTCAATATCAATAACAAGGTTGCAAACTAATCATCAAAGATTAACATAGAAAATACTTCAAGTGTCATTACAAACAAAGCTTAACACACTAATGGCAATAATCTAGCAAGGGATTGTTTGTGTTTTTGCCCAAAGGCTACAATAATACATAAACATTAATCTAAGTACTTGAAAGATTAACAAAATCATGGAAAGATTAGAAAATCAAACCATAAACAAGTACTAGACTAAGGATCCGGGTAGTAATCGAGCTAAACAGGACAATGTGGCTTGAATCCGGGTGAAAGCTAACGCCTCCGGAGCCTGAAAATCGCCTGTGAAGCTCTCCAAAAATCCAGAATTTCGAACAGAATGTTTCTGTTCTGTTTTTTATAATTTTCGCTGTCGCACGGTCGTTCTCCATATGGCACGACCGTGCACTTTAAGCAATTATTGGGGATGGGTCACCATACTGCATACGTCATCAGATCGTTGACCAGATTTGAAATGGAACGACCGTTCTTTCTTTGGCACGCTCGTTCCTCACCGGGTTGTTGTTGCACGCCGAGTCGCACTGGTCGTTCATCACCGAGACTCTGTTGGTTCATCGGATACGCACGGTCGTTCCTCAGATGGAACGCCCGTTCTTCACCGAGCCGCCTTGTTTTCCTAGAACGCCCAGTCGTACCTCTCGTTCATCACCGAGCTGATCAATACTTGTCGGAGATGCACGGTCGTGCATCAGGTAGCACGACCGTTCCACAGGCCCAGGTCAGTTTCCTTAACAGAATGTCCGTAGCTTCGTCGTTTTGTCCGGAAAGTCCTCGTTTTTGCTATCATCTTGTTTGGTATGCTGTTTTAGGCCTGTAAACATAAATGTAGATAAATAAGTATCCGAATGACGGTTTTACGGCCAAAAACGCATAAAATAGGGGTAAAACGGGGGACTAAAATATGTGTAAATTAACGAATATCAATATATTTGTTTATATAGTTATTGTGGGATCAATTATTAAAAGTAAGTTATTATTTTTTACCATAATAACATATATCAAATATGATAACATATTTATATAATCTTACAATATTACCAAAGTTTTATTTCTACTAATTGATTTATATATAGTAATTTTTTTAGACAACTAATGCTATTATATCGTTTCTTTGGTTTTACATGTTAATACAGTTTTAACTCCGGCAGTTACACAAGACGAGTGCAGAGAGAGGCGTAAGCTATGGAAATTGTATTTGGATAGTAAAAGATCTAACGTATCACACGTGTTACCGGTTTCTAAGAAAAAAGTATCGTCGACTTCTAATTTGTCTTCCATTTTGTTGCACACTTCCACTACTTCACAAGATGCATCTACTATTTCACCAGGTTTATTTATTTATTTTCTTTAAACTTTTCATAGTTTTTAAAATTGCATACTTAACTATTTTGATACATATATATGTCTAAAATAATTAGATATATCAAATATCATAACATATTTATATAATCTTACAATATTATCAAAGTTTCCTTTCTGCTAATTCATTTATATATAGTTATTTTTTTTAGACAACTAATGCTATTATATCGTTTCTTTGGTTTTACATGGTAATACAAGTTTAACTCCGGCAGTTACACAAGACGAGTGCAGAGAGAGGCGTAAGCTACGGAAATTGTATTTGGATAGTAAAAGATCTAACGTATCACACATGTTACCGGTTTCTAATACCAAAAAATCGTCGACTTCTAATTCGTCTTCCATTTTATTTCACACTCCCACTACTTCACAACATGCATCTACTATTTCGCCAGGTTTATTTATTTATTTTGTTTAAACTTTTCATATTTTTTAAAATTGCATACTTAACTATTTTGATACATATATATGTCTAAAACTATATATATATCGTTTTTCTTTTATAAGTTGTTTTCACGCAAAGTTATCAAAGTTACACTAAAGAGAGACGGAGATTAAGGAGACTTTATTTAGATATTAAAAAATCTCCTATCTTACGAGGCAAATCCAGGGCTATGAACAGTTTACAATCTTCTTCTAATTCAACATCCTTTCACTGCAACACACAAAATGGTAATTCTATACTTTTGTTAATATTTACAAGTAATATTATACCCGACTTTCTAAAGTCATATTTTTTTAGGTGATGACACATTTGCTTCAAACAACCAAACACTTTCAACAAGTATCCGTCGCTTTTCTATTTCTCCAAACATAACAACAGCGACTACAACTCCTATTTTACGCAAAACGTCTCCAAAGCTATCTCCTGGAAAATCTAAGTTATTAGGCTGACCACGAATTACATCACCTATTCTAATGGTTGATTTGACTACAGATGCAGCGTTAGATGAAGATCCTTACAAAGGTGTTTCACCAGGTAGTCGCTTAATTAATATATTTTCGACATTATTTTGTATACCATTGTTTTATCTTGAAATAGATCGATTAATTTCATTTATTTTTATTTCCATGCTAATCTACAGATTACTTAGATCAAGGTGACCATTGTATTACATGTCAAGTATGCATGGCAAAGTTATGGGATGTAGAAACGGCGAGAGGCAGAACCAATAATGGGAAAACAAGTTATTTTTTATGTTGTGGTTATGCCAAAGTAGAGCTACCCGATTATAAAGATGCACAACCAAATTATCAGAAATTGTTTACATCTTTGGATAATGAAAGCAAGCATTTTTTGAAAACGTTCGCCGTTATAATTCTATGTTCGCATTCACTTCAATGGGTGGTAAGGTCGATCCGACTGTTAATAGAGGTAATGGCCCATTTTGCTACAGGATTAGCGGTGAAAACTATCATAGTATTGGAAGTCTTTTGCCGGAGAATGCCAATAAACCAAAGTTTTGCTAGCTGTACATATACGATACAGAGAACGAAGTTTCAAACCGAGAATCGATTTTTAGGTAAGTATCGTACATTAGAATTTTTTTCAATTGTTTCTCAATTAATAATTAATAATTCGTTGATAAAAAATGTGTCAAAACAGTCGATCTAAGGACTCACCTGCATCCTCTTATGCTTTTGTTGATCGTCAGTTGATCCAACATATCAAGTCTGTGTTAGACTCCGATAATGTATTGGTTAAAGTTTACAGGATGGTTAGAGATTGTTTTCATGATGATCCGCAGCTTAGTCTTAAGGTACGTCTTATTGGAAAAAAGGACAAGTATGGTCGAATGTATAACTTACCAACATGTGGCGAGGTTGCTGCTCTAATTGTTGGAGATGTTGAAAAGCAATTGAGAACAGAGATATTGTTGTTGAAACTAAATCGGGGACTTTTCAACGAATAAGTGAATTACATCCTTCTTACCTTGCTCTTCAATACCCAATTCTCTTCCCATATGGAGATGATGGTTACAGAGTTGACATCCCTCATAGAGGTGTCATAGATGTAACCAACAAGAAGCGTCCAAATTGTACGATGAGAGAGTTCTTTTCGTATCGTATTTAAGATAGACTAAACCAATTTTCGCTGATTCTAAATTCAAGGAGACTCTTCCAACAATTTTTGGTTGATGCTTATACGATGATTGAGAGCGAGAGACTTAACTACATACGTTTTCAACAAAAAAAATCTAAGATCGGATACCTATGAAAGTCTCCGGAAATTGAGAAATAATGGTCAGCAAGATATATCTAATGTTGGTACACCTCTTATATTGCCTTCTTCATTTACCGGTTGAGCTAGATATATGATGCAAAACTATTTAGATGCGATGGCTTTATGTAAATGGTTCGGTTATCCTGATTTTTTTATAACCATTACATGCAATCCCAAGTGGCCAGAGGTAAAACGGTTTCTTAAAGACACCACTCTGAATCCAGAAGATAGGCCTGATATCCTATCAAGGTTATTTAAAGTGAAGCTGGATGCAATTTGTAAAGATTTAAAGGAATGTCATATGTTGGGAAAAGCAACAGCAAGTACGTAATGCAATATTTTTTTTAAATATATTTGTTACATTTTCATTTATTGTTTTTAAATAATTTTTATGCAGTTATTTATACAATTGAGTTTCAAAAACGTGGCTTGCCTCATGCGCATTTGTGCTTATTCATGGAACCAGAAGCTAAACTTCCCACTGTTGACCAAGTTGATCCATTCATATGTGCCGAAATTCCAAACAGAGATGATGACCCAGAGTTGTATACGCTTGTGAAGGATTTTATGATTCATGGACCGTGTGGTAATGCTAATATGAACTGCCCATGTATGATTGATAAACAGTGTTCAAAAGGTTTTCCAAAAAGATTTCAAGATACTACGACAATTGACGCCAATGGTTTCCCATTATACAGAAGGAGAGATGATGGAGCAACAGTTGTCAAAAACCGGATTGAGTTAGATAATAGAAGTGTTGTACCATACGACAAAAAGTTATTGAAAAAGTATCAGGCACATATAAACGTTGAGTGGTGCAACCAAGCTGGGTCAATTAAGTATTTGTTTAAGTATATCAACAAAGGTCCTGATAGAGCAACAGTTGTTGTTTTGCATAGCGATAATCAGAATGAACAACATGAAAAAGATGAGATTAAAGAGTATTATGGCTGTCGATATATCTCAGCATGTGAGGCATCATGGAGGATATTTAGTTACGTTGTAAATTACAGATATCCTTCTGTTATCAGGCTTCCATTCCATCTTCCAGGTCTACAACCGGTTGTCTTTGGACCAGACGAAGACATCAATTCTGTTCTTAACAGGCCATCTGTCAAGTGTACCATGTTTCTGTCTTGGATGGAATGGAACAAAGACCCTGATGACCATTTGGCGCGTACACTAACTTATGTTCAGTTTCCAACTTGGTATGTATGGAAGATTGAAAACCGTTGTTGGTAACCTCGGAAGAAAGGTAACTCAATTGGCAGAATTCATAATGTTGCTCCCTCTCTTGGAGAAGCTTATTTTTTAAGAATCTTGCTCAATAAAGTAAAAGGACCTAAGTCATATGACGATATCAAAACTGTTAATGGTCATGTACATGATACATTTAGAGATGCGTGTTTTGCACTTGGTCTTTTAGATGATGACAAAGAGTACATCGAAGCAATTAAAGAAGCAAACGAAACAGCAACAGCTTCTTATGTACGAAATTTATTTGGCATGATGCTATTGTCCAATACTATGTCAAGACCGGAGATCGTATGGGAAAGCACGTGGAAATACATGACAGATGATTTCATCTACA